>VDFB02062151.1:199062-215935 GCA_007258455.2 Sequoia sempervirens | reverse complement strand
TGATACCTCTAAAAAATATTAGCGTTGTCATTTAGTTTAATCAGTGTAAGGATATTAAATAGGCATCATTTTTTTAGATGAAAATAGCGTCGTTGTATGGCGATGCCCAGCAAAGGCATCGTTGAAATTCTTTTGGGCGTCACTGTATTCTGCAAAAAAAAAATTAAAAATAGAAATTGATTAAATTTGATCGATTATTCCCTCCTAATGCTAGAATGTGACCAATGGATTAGTATGGGTCAATTACACTTGATCCATGAAGAATCAAAGCATAACAAAGCCACTAATGTCAAATCTCAATAGGGTCATTCAAATGAAAGTTAAACTAAACATTTATCAAAACTACACATTCCAAACTACAAAAGCTCTAAAATGTCTATTATAATCCTTTCAAAACTTATCCCATTGTGGGAGTGGTGTCGCATTGATGTGGAATAGCGACCCTTTCCCAATCTCATGGATAAATTATCTTTCCCCAATCAATTTTATTGAAGAAAACTGATGGAACAGTTGTGAGATGTGTATGAAAACATGATTTTAATCTAAATGAGCATGATGCAAGCTAGATTAATACGATTTTATGTTAGATGATGAAGATAAACAAATGTTAACCTAATTCTAAATGGATTCTAACCTAAAAGATCCAAACCCTAATTAATTAAACAAGCTAAATGGATGCATTATATGATCATGGAAGCCATTAATGGAAACTCAAAGCTAATTAATGCAATTAAAATAAACTTAAAGATGCTAAATGTGTGCTAAATATGAGTGTGATTGTGAGTGATTTTAACATCATAACTCGAATGTTAAAAGATGGACCCATTTGTCTCCAAATAGTGACCTATTTATAGGAAAGCAAATAAAAAATGAAGGGATAAGATTGAAAAAGCTAATAAATGGTCAAGGATGGAAGAAATTGGAGGCATGGATCATGGACTCTCATCAACGAGTGAGAATGCAAGATGAGATTTAATCAAGGGCTAACATTCCTTCAAAAAAAAACACTTTCAACTTGTCCAAGAGGTCACAAGTCAACTTGCTCAAGAAGCTAAGTAAGTTTGTTGAAAGAAAGGAATACTCCCCTTTTTCAAATGAGTGAAGAAAGAGAATATTCCTTGGAATATTCTCATGGGTGAGGGAAAAGGATAATTTAGTTAATTAAAACTAAATTAAATTGTGCAAAAGGGGGGAGAATATTCTTTGGGAATATTCCCTTGCAAGTGGGGGGAATTAGATTGATTAAGATAATTGATAATTAAACAATGTTAATTAAGCAATTAGGGGATTAGAAGAATTTAGATGATATTCATTAAATTAAGTGATTTAATGAAAGGGGGAAAGGTGATGACATTTAATTAAATAACTTAGGGTTATTTAATTAAATGAAAAGATTTAGGGAATTAAATTAAATAGTTTGATTTATTTAATTTAATAGGATGAAGTGTTAGTATAAAATGGGTTGAATTAACCTGATGAAGTTAATTGGTGCCATTAATTAATTAGCTAGGCCAATTTAATTAATTAAGTGAAAAGAGGATGGGTTTTAAGAGGAAATGATGTTAGTATACCCGATTTGAGTGTATGATATCATTTGGGACATTTTTCAATGTCTATAGTAATAATTTGTATCTATCAACATTTTTATTCATGAAGGTAAAAGTAACTTAATGTCTATGAAATTTGGTGTAACATACTTCCCCCCTTGTAAATCATCATCCCCGATGATTTTTAAGTCCTAAACATATATATAAAGTCAAATAAGGGTTTTACCTTTAATTTCCTCATCATGTAAGAAATAAGTGTATTCCAACTACTCTCTCCTTGTAGCACGACCCCTTGCATTCTTGTCCTTCCCGAACCTTGCATTGAGTGGTTGCACTCACATACAAGGAGTACTTATGTACTTCACACATACCTTCCCTTTAAAGTACTATATATCATAAATATATTAACTCCTTTGTACTTCATAAGTACAATAGTGACCATATCCTATATGACACCTATACCCTAGTGATTGAAAAACACATTCTCACTGGCTAATGTAATTATCCTTAGTGTGACCCAAATAGATAAGGAATGTTGGTTTATTGTACACTACACCGTGGGTCCCATCCTTTCTTTTGGTGTTTATGCCATCAGACAACTCAAAAGCTGAGATTTTCCATTACTGACTCAACCATTTACCTTAAGCATAATAATGTAGCTTCCTAATTTAAGCTTTGTATCAGCAAAGTTTCCTTGATCCTTCGATCTATTATTCCATTTATGACAACATTTTTTGTCCTAGCTTCCCCCAACTTTTAGGAATTTCAACTCCTCTTTCATAAATGGGTCATTTATAATTATATAAGTTTATTGTTTTCTAAAAATATTCCTCAAACCCTCCAAGATTGGATTTATCCCTTTTTCCTAACTGAGTAACTTAATGTAATAAATTGAGCACTCATTTAATTGATTTTTTTATAAGATGACGATGGTTTTCTCAAAACCTTATCATTACTTGCTTGTCCTCCTCAAAGTTAACCTTCTTAGGAACATTAAGCAACTGCTTCCCACAATATGTTGTTTAGGACTAATATCCTATAAATAAAATTTACCAATCTGTATTGGTGACCTTGGTGAGTCTATCCACCATAACATTATTTCAGTTCCATCGACATAGAAAGATTAAACTATTCTAATGATCTACCACTCCCTCATTGGAATTTCATAAGAGTATACAAGTCCTACCGATGTTGACATCATGTCTTCATCCTTTGGCATACTGGACAACTTGCTACATTCCTTGCAGCATCTTACTCTAGCCCCTTCTAGATTTAGTGGTTTCCAATTCGTCAAATAATTTTGTCATCACTTTGTCCCAAGTACGACATCAATTTACCTCATTCTTTCCTTAATCTCCCAAATTTTAGGTACATAGGTTTTTTTTTTTGATTCATAATAGTTCATTCCAACTAAGTGAAACCTCTTCCTTGGACTTATGCTATATTTTATTTTCAAAATATAATCATTAGATATTTTTGTGGAGATAAAACTCTTTCTTCCTAGGTCATCCATACCATGGATTTCTTTTGTTCTTTGATTATTTCCAAAGTTGTAACCTGATTTTCAGCTCAATTTATTTCTTCCATCAAGCATTTTATATTAGTTGAGTAACAATTCTCATTTAATTATACTGACTTGACATTGTCTTCCAAAATTTGTCAGCAATATTACATACCTAGTTTCCAAGCATGAACATTTTCTTTATAACTCATAATCATGAGTTCATGAATCTTCCCTTTCTGATAGCATAGGTGATAATTTTGCCTTACATGAACAAGTATAGTGCCTATTTTTCTCCAAAGTATCAATGATATTAACAATTTTCTCTTCTGAAACAATTTCATATAAAATTTGTGTTGCAAATATTTCTTTCTCATTGGTCACAAACCTTGACATTCCCTCTACCTTTCCCCAATAATTCCAATACCTTATCCTTTTAACTTTACCAACCTTGTTGTGGTCATACAATACTTTGGTTGTAGGTCTTTAAATCATGACTTTCAGAGAAGTCAGAAGTTCTTCCAAATTGAAAATGCATTAATATTCTTCATTGTATGGTTTACTTTATTTGAGTCTATCTACTCTCCTTCTTCCCCCCTTAATGTTTCCATGATTTTAGATCATCTTAAATTTGAACTCTTGGCAAACATTCGCTTTCCCCAAATTGAATTGATTTATCATTCCTTGTTGTTGGCTTTTGATAGTTGATTGACTATTGATGCCCTTCTTACCCTCCAAGGTATGCCTTGAATATACTTTTTCATTCCCAAAATTGGATAGATCATTTCCCTTTAATCTCTTAGAATCAATAGTTAGATCCACCAAAATGAGATCTAATGAATAATCAACAATTTTACAAGCTAAGAGGTACTCTAGTATTTCATTTCAATTCTCTTTTCCATGTAAATTAATAGCCTTTTAACTGTAGTGAAATAATATCTTGTATCTGCAAAGCCCCACTTTTTCATGTGTTAATGAGCTTGCCTAAGGGTCCCTATATCAATTGTGTCTTCTCCTTTGTGAGTTGTTTCCAAATTATTCTTTTGTTTTTACACATAGTATCTTCTATATACAATTTCTTTTGGAACATCTAAACATAAGTTTACTTTTGTTGACAAGTTGGTAAGTCCAATTCACACTTCAATCAAACTATGTTCTAACTAAGCCTTTTGTCCAAATTGTCCATTTTACTTTCCAGGATTTTATCTTGCAATCATCTTTCCAAGTAATGTTGTCTCAATTCTTGGTAATTCTACTTTCTCATAACCCTTAAACACTCCAAAGTTTCTTGGTTTCTTTTTCCTATCTTAATTAGAACTCCACTTTGACCTTTCCTATTTTGGTTGATAGAATCATGTCGGCTTTCATCTTCTCCTTTTAAGTTGTTTCCCTTTACTGACCAATCTGGTCTCTAACCTTTATTCTAATGTATCAACCTTTCACTCTTTAATTAATATGCAAGATCTTAATCTTGTACTAAATCAAATTTTTCATGGGATATCCAACCTCTTGGATACCTTCCTACTTGATTTTGATTCTCAAAACGTTGAATTCTAGCTTCAATTGAAGTTTTCATTTTATGCTAATAGTTAGTTCTTTTCCAATAGATAATACTCATAGATTCTTAATCCAAATTTCTTGAATCTTCGCATCTACAAGTTGCTAGAGGAAGATTTCTTCAATCCTTTCTATCCCTTATAGTCATTTAAACTATTTCATAAGGTGAGGGTACTCATTGGTAATCCTCCATAACCTTCCTATTGAACTTGGTTGCATAATATTCCACAATACAACTTAGGTGTTTGTTGATTTAGGAGTTTCAAACTCCAAGGATGACTATTTCCTTTAAACAAGTTTTTTTTAGGAATTCTTAACTTCCCTTTTTGTTTCCCCTTTGTTATTTCCATCTTGCCATCTTGGCATAAGAACCTTTCAACCTTTAACTTCTAATAAGGTTTATGTTTCATGTACATAATGAGCTCATAAGTTCCAGAGTTGAACCTGGTAGCTCTGATACCATGTGTAACATTCCCATTGTTCTACATAGTAACTTTCCTAAGTTTCAACCTTAAGTAAATAGATCAAGCATCTTAGCCAATATGAGCAATAAAAAATTTCTTTTCAAGACTATAAAGATAGCATGCACATTTGAAATAAATGTATTTCCAAACTTTTCCATTGCATTATATCAAAGTATTTCAACTTTCCAAACTAATGATTACATAGTACATGATAACATGATATAATTTCTCTTTTACAATCATTCCATAGATATGGATACAAAATACACAAACAAGGCTTTGCAAAGCTTACTATAAATAGAGGTACGAATGGTCCAGGTGCCCTCCATCAAATCTTGGTTGCCTACTGATGAGGAGAAGCATCACTCAAGTGCTTTTCTACCAACCTTGGACTAACTGCGGTCCCCTATACATCTATCAAACTGATAGATGGCCCTACCCTTCGATGAAGAGATTGTTTTGGTAACCTCATAATAAAAATTGACCTTTCCTAAGCTTGGTGTTGTGTCCTACATATCTAGATCTATCACACAGTGGCTACAACCTACACATATGACATTCCCCTACCTAGTATGTAAACCTGGATCATACTAAATTGACTGTGTAAACAGTGGCAACTTACACTGCTTTGGTCAAAGTATTCATCACGCAGTACTTCAAGTGGAAGTCATATACTTCACCCACCTTCCTAGCTTGATTTGTATTGACCACTCATAATCTATGCATAGGCTATTCCCTTATGCCATGGAGTAACCTTAACCCCAGGAATAAGCTATAACCATTCAAGTACACTATGACACTACTTCTAAGTAATCAAAGTAATTCTAACATACCATTTAACCAATATGGATAAACATAACGTCACATCATTATTTTACTCTATTTTAAAAGTACATTCACATCAATAAAAGTTCCCCTACAAGAGTGTAATCTCAACAATTAAATGATACTGTTCAAAAGGTTTAAAATCTCATCAATAAATGACCTCAAAAGTATAATATTTAACAATAAATAACTTCAAACAAAGATATGATCAACTTGATCATAAAGGATAATTCCAACCTATGTGCTTTAATCACTAATCAAGTAAACAACCCAACCAAATAGGTTAAATTCTTGACTTAGGGTTTCAACCAAAGTAAAGTAATGTTCAAGTCAATCATAAAAGTTCTCTTTCAAATACCTCATACATTCACTTGTTTACTATATTTGCATATCATCCAATAATAGAAATTTCTAGACTAGGTACATCTAGAATCTTTCACTTCCACATAAAGAAGAGAATAACCTTTCCCTAAAGCAATTGAACTATTTTCCCAAATAATACACATAATGTCACACAATCTTTTCAAATATAAAACAAAGCATAAAAGAGTAGAAATCAACATGCCTGTTTACACAATGCTCCAATTGATCAGGTTGGATTCCCAACACATCCTTCCCAAATTAGTAAGCAATTCCTCAAACTATCTCTTTTTCTCTTCACCAAAATCTAATTCTCAAAACCTCTCACAACTCTCAACTCAAATTAGCAACAACTCATAATTTAAGCAACAATAGTACAAATATGCATCCCTATTAAGGTAAAGAGCACCTCTATTTATATACAAAGGTGAGCAACTGCAGGCTAGAAATAGGGTATCCAAGATGACACTTCTCAATCCAAAAGGTTCAACTCAGTAAGAATAAGAAAAGGTGGCATTGGATGTAGGATGGAAGACAATGGTCGTCTGCGTGAGGTTGCGGAAGGTAGGGTTTCAGTAGCGCCATTTCTGGGAGAGCTGCCTCAGGGAAAACCCTGCATTTTTCGATCGAATGAGGGGCGTCGGGATGCATCAAGGGCTCAGGGGAAAGGACCTATTTTGGCTGGAAAAACTATCAACACCTTTGGCGATGGGTACAAGTTTCGACATGGAGTTTCAAAGGCGCAAAATGTTCTGAGGCAAGCGAATGACGCAGCTCCTGGGGAAAGGGGCATGGGTTTTTTAAGAGATTCGAATGTGCCTGGTGAGGAAGGGGGAAAAGTTGGGCCTGCCCAGAGGCTTCAATCAAACTGGGTTGATCAGTGCGCCAAGAAAGACCTTGGAATGAAGGCTGGAGGAAGACAAACAGGGGAAATCCAAAACCAGGCATTGGGGAAGCCGTCAGAAGCATTGAAGGCTAATAAACCTATGATTTCCTTGCAGGAAGAGCTTGAAGCGGAGGTTTAGCATAATGTGGAAGTTTTTTCTCATTTGGGACTGATTGGACGTTTCAAGGGCTTTTGGCCCCGTTTGTGTGATCTGCATAAGTGGATCTCTGAGAAATGGGAACCTATTGTAGATGGTTGCATCCAAATCTACCCTGTAGCGAGCGGTTTTTTTATGGTGGTTTTTGAAACAGTGGTTGACAAGACTAAAATTCTATGTGACTACTTTTGGAGCTGGGAGGAGAAGTTTTCTCTGTCCTTGAAGCCTTGGCATCCGGCTTTCAACCCTGCAATAGAGACTTTTGATAAGGTTCCTCTGTGGGTAAGACTTCCAAACTTACCTCTTCATTTGTGGTTTGACTCCTGTTTAGAAGCTATTGGGAACTCTTTAGGGGATTTTTTGATGGTTGATGAAGGTTCTTCGAATTTGTTGCACTCCACCTATGCCCGGATTTTGGTGGAGTTGGATGTCTCAAAGGCTTTACCAGATGAGATTTCAATTAAAACCTCCAAAGGATGCTGGGTATAGCCCCTGGATTATGAAGGGGTGCCTTTTCACTGCAGGAGATGCTTTAAGACTGGTCATATTGCAGCACAATGTGCAAAACCCAAGTGGACTAAACCTGCAACATGGTGGCATGATGTTTCACAGAGACATTACGCAGTAGAGAAACAGAAGGAGTGCAAAGGAAAGCAGAATAAGGGCAGTCCCCAGGCGAGGGGAAACACTGAACTTACTCAAACAAATACAGAATAAATGGGGGAATCAGGTCAAGTTGGGTCGCCCATCTCGAAGGGTGTTGAGGAAGGAAGAGATATGGAAGTAGAAACAGTGACAAACCTGAATGGGGCTAAAACTCCAGAAGGAAGGGAGAAAACAGGCCCGTTAAAGATGTAGGGAAAAGGGGTACATTTTGGAGTGATAAGAGGTCAGTATGGGCAAGCATTGATGGAAGGTTCACATGCACACAAGGTTGCATCTGAAGCATGGTGAATGGAGGAGGCTGATTTGGAAGAAGGAGAGCTTGATGTGAAAGGAAAATCCTCAGACTGGCAGAAGGAAGCGGCAAAGGTGGAGGATGGTTGGCAAATCGTCATGGGGAGGAAAGATAAGAGCCTCAAAAAGAGAAGTTTCGCTATGGTCCTCCGGTCTCAGACCAAGACAAGGCCAAGCAGAAGGTCAATTTTGTAGTTTTGTTTTTTAGGCCTCTCTTGAGTGCCCAAAGGGTGTTAAGGTTTCTCTGTGGTGTCTATTGTTCTTCCTTGGTAGGGGTGGAGTCCACCGTTAAACGCTTCTGTGGCTAGAGCCTGGTGGATCTTTTGTATTTCCTTTTTCAAATAAATAAAATTCTCATTAGTAAAAAAAAAAAAGAAAAGGTGGCATAAAATCGCTTGCATAAATAACATACACAACCATAGTGAATGAGTCACTTTAATCAAATGGACAAGAAGAATGATAATTAGGAATGCAAGGTTATTGTCTTCTATAGGTTGACTTACTTTGGCCAGCTTCACATTTGACCATTTCACATATTCAAATTGCTTTATAAGTTGGAATACATACTACAGATTAGACTCATTAATGTAAGTGAGGTTCATAACTTGGCACCACATATTCCCATGCACCCCTATTCTCATGCTTGCTTCTTGAAAGACTAGGTCTAAATTTCTATTTACATGCCTCATCTTCCACTTAGCATTCATAAATTATTGGCTAAGTCACAATGCATTGAATTTGTAGCCTACACTTGGTTTAAATCATTGAAGACAAAGTCAAAGAGGTTGCTTTACATGGCTTTATCCTTGATGCAATGTGAAACCTTAATTCCTATTACTCATGTGCCATGGTCTTTTGACTTATTCAAGATATTCATGTGTTGACCTACGTGAATGGACATCCTATATGCAAGTGTATACACTAAAAACGGTCATCATATTCAGTTAATTAAATACAACCTATTTAATTAATGCTTCAACTACATATAAATAAGGTCTTACTTTATTTATATTGTTCACTCTTCTTTTAATTCTCCAAAATCACATTCTTCTAAATAATTAAATAAACAAAATACCCTAAACGTGTTTATTTAATTAACCTTCCTTAATCCTCATTAAAGAATTAAAGCACATTTCATTAACTTTTTAGGTTTTTACCTATTTTGGCGCCTCTTGCTTGAAGTTTGGCACCTCTTGCTTGTTGAGACTTTTCCACCTATTTCGGGACCATTTTGGGCCACTTTTAGAGTTTTGGCACCTCTTGCAAGCTATTCTGAGACCATTTTCACCTATTCTAAGACCATTTGCACTATTTCGAGTTTTGGCACCTCTTGCACCTTGTTTTGGTGCCTCTTGCAACCGTTTTAGGGAGTTCTAGCTTTCTAACTCTATTTTGAGCTTTCTATCTTTGTTTTGGTGCCTCTTGTCTCTGTTTTGGTACCTCTTTTCTTTGTTTTGGTGCTTCTTGCATTTTTTCACCAAATCAGAAACTCACATTCTATGTTGTGCATTTGAATTTTCCCAGAATTCATCGCCAAAGGCTCAAGATATAAACTACCGACATATTGCAAGGATGGCATTATTTACTTGTTTCCTTTGGTTAAGTAGGGAACGTAGCTTAAGTAAAGGGATAATGAACATCATGTTTCCTTTTGGTTAAGTTAGGAGCATAGCTTAATTAAAGGAAAATGAACACCATGTCTTTTGTATGTGATGGATGGTAGGCATATGCTCTCCCCTTAACTAGGTGATCCAAAAAGCTAGAACCCATTCTTGTTTATGTGCGAGTGTAAGTGGAGTATATGGCATGAGTTCTCTCTTTATTCATGTGAAATAAAGATTGATCGAACTATGAGTATACTTGCTTTCTTTTGTTTATCCTAGAGGGCCTCCTTGTGGGAAAAAGTAATCACCCAAGGAACGACCCAACCAGTAACACGCTAAAGCCAAGCGACTTCCAACCAAGATATAAATGTGGATACTTGAGAAAATTTCAAGTATCATGAGGATAATTATGATGAGATGGATCGAAAGGAACTCTCACCGCATGGATTATCCCCCAAGAACGGAATGCCCGCATTAAAACACTTGTTGTAGATTTTCCAAAATCCTTTATCTATTCTTTGGTGTAGCAATGGTCATTGCCAAGGCATCCACATTCTCATAGTTTTTAGTAGAGGTGATCAGTTTGCCATGGGAGTTTCATGGGGACTGGAAGCTTGGTTGGCCTAAGAAGAGAGTGCATTGTAAGGGGGAGCCCGTGCATCCAAGCTTTTGAATTCATTCGCTAAAGATAGTGCAATTGGGGTAAAACCCGCGTGGAATCTAAAAGAATACAATCTTACACAGCCTTAGGAGTGTATGTTCTACTTGATATGTCTTCAAAATGAAAGTCAAACAAAACACCATCAAAAACGTTACATTTTGAAAGTGAAAACCTTGATTCAAAAATGCATTCATTGAGGTAGACAAGTCAGTAACTTAGGTCCATCCATCTTCATAAAATCAGTCCTTTCAGCAATGTTCAAACTTTCCTTAGGAAAAACAGAGTCAGAATATGTGGTTTACACAATTATTTCATGAAAGATCAAGATTAGAAAACTGAAGATCAAATCTCTTAGTCCAAAACAACATCAAAAATGTTTGTCTATGCTCTACGACTTTAGAGAAAGGTGAACCTTCAACTTTTACAAGAAAGCTTGTAAGAACAATCTAGAGTTATACATGATGTACTATGGTCAAAATCCAATACTTTTCCAGCATTTTGAGTACCTTAATTACACCTCTTGAATCAAAACTCTAAGTCCAAGATCATTCCTTAGATACCTTAGAAGTCTAAACTTGTTAAAACCAACCTATACAAGTGGAACTTTCCAAACTAAACCTAGATCTAAACATCCCAAAGTGCCTAAATAGTCAAAATCTATCATATCTTTGATTGTTAAACCTATTTTCATCATTAGGATTTGTCATCCTTTAATCACGAAACAATGTCATGCAATCAAATCAAACTTAGCCTAATCAATAGAATTTTTCATTCTATTTGACTTAGTTGTAATCCTTGGCACTCCTCCAAACAAAGATCAAAGTTTAGCTAAACTATAACACTTGCATGATCATTCAAACAAGGTTACAAAAAAAAAAGCTCAAGGAAAAAGGACTTGAAAATCAAAACATTGAAACTCAAAATAGTGAAATCCAAACCACCGTGGCTGAAATAGATGAGGATCAATTGAATACTTTAGCTCATCAAATGAAAAATCTTCAACAAAAAATCTAGGATATACAAAGGGAAACAACCATAGAAAGACATTTTCTACAACACATCTACCCTTCTCCATCTAACAAAAATTTGGATATGACGCCTTCTCCACCAAAAACTACATCATCCAAGTTCAATGTCTTTGAATTTTTGTAAAAGATCAATGAGCCCAAGTCTCAGGCTCAAACAAAAATGATATTGAACAATCTTACCATGTCGTGCTTCTATCTTCATCTCCCATAAGCCAAAATAAATCTCAGGATTCTTTCCCTCAAGTTATCAATTCCATCCAACCACCTTCTTGTATCATATCTTCTATATCCAATGATTCATGTCAATCTGTCAGTCCAAACTATGCTATCATAGACTCCTCTACACCTCAAGATCAAAACATTATTTCCACTTCATCCGATGATACCAAAATTCCACAAGTTCTTCCAATCTATGACCAAGACCCCATCTCTCAAGAATTCTATGATGATCCCCTCCTCTCATCATCCACGATGACTCCCTTCCATCTCAAGAGAAAAGTATCTTTCCAAGTCCTTCTTCCACCCCATCTAATGAATCCATATCATCTCATGATTCCATTGCATCCCAAGAGCATGATAATTCTTCCATCCTATCTAATGATGTCCTATCACCTGATGATCAAGATATTTTTTCTCATCAAGATCAAGATATGCTTCCATCCAAGGATATCCCTTCATTCCATGAGGATGTTCATCCTTCTCAAGATCAAGATATGCCTTCCATACAACCACATGATGATTCCACACCTAATGAAGAGCAAGCTACTTCATCTTCTACACCTTTTGATCCTCTTCCAATTCAAGATCAAAGTACCCCATCATCCCCATGTCAAGATCCTACCACACCTATGCAAGCTATCCATGAACCCCACACCTACAAATTGGGATCCTCCACCTTCATCCACTCTAGTTTACTTCCAACACCTATCCTTTCATCCATATCATATCCTCCCCAAAATGGACTTGTGTCTTGTTTCACAAACAATACATATCCCATTGGTAAACGAAGGTTTCAAAGTATGAACTACAAAGGAAAAGGATTAGGCCTTCATGAACAAGGTATCTTAGAACCCCTTTTTGCTCAAGAAAACCCATATTACCATGGCATTGGTTTTACACCTAAGTATCCTAGTCCTTCAAACCTTCCATCTATCTTAGGTCCTCATCCTAATCCACCAAACCTTCCATCTATCCTAGGTCCTCATCCTACTTCATCAAACCTTCCCTCTATCCTAGGTCCATATCCTATTCCTCAAGAACAACAAAGGCACACATCCTTGATGCCCTTTCAAAATTCTACCACCAACAACTCATCCATGATACCTCCATACCATTCATCTCCATCCATCTCTCCTATTGCTCTTGGAAGCAATTTGGGTGCCAAATGTCAAAAGCTTCCATATCAAAATTCACATGTATCAAAGGATCAACATGTCTCCTCGAAGAGGCATGCAAAAATAAAAGAAAATTTGATCCAAAATCAAAGGAAAAATAAAAAAGGCCACAAAGGCCCATCAAAGCAAAAAGAAAAATTTCCAAGACCACAAAGGTCTATAAATCAAAGAGAAAAATCTCAAAGGCCACAATGGCCCACAAAGAAAATATCAAAGTCAAAAATCATGTGGATTCCAAAAAGTCTCATAGAAGCAATGAAATCTAAATTGGCACCCAAATTTGCTAATCCAAAAGCTTCCTCCAATCTTCCATATAAAAGCCTATCACCTTCCAAATCCATTTTTCCTCCATCACTTCATCACCCTTCAAGGTGTGTGCCAATGTTGATCTTTCCATCCTTTCCATCTATCCATCAACAAACCTTTCAACCTCCTATCCATTATCCCATCATACCCTAAATCTGCCAACATTTAGGAGTCCAATTTCCCATTGCCATGGTTTATTAGAGCATGTATTCGAGAGATATTTGGTTGTGAAACTTGATGCTTAAGTCCTTCTTCCATCTCCCTATCTTCCATATTCCTCTTGCACTCTACACTTAGGGACAAGTTTCATCCATCTTATCATTCATGGTCATTATCCCTTTTATGCTCATTCCTTACTTTTCCACCTTTGATCTTGACAAAGTTAAGGATCTTCTTGAACATCATGTATCTTATCCTATATGCTTTATCCATATCTTATGTACCATATCCTTTTCCTTATCCATATCCCATCATTCTTTCTAAATACATCCTTTCTTCCTTTCCTTGGTCTTGATGAGGAATAGGGGAAAAGTACTTGGTCCTTGTGTCTATATCTTATCTAGTTGATCTTGATCATCCCATTCATTATCATTTCCCTTGCTTTCTTCCATTCCATATCTCCTAGCTTATCAAAATCCATGTCATGATGTCCCTTTGCAACCTCGAATCTTATCATACAAATCATATTTGAGCCTAGCTATAAAACATTATCTAATCCTCGTATCTTTTGTCAATCAAACATCAACAATCATCAAATCTTATCATCATCATGCCTTATGGAATCAATCATTCCTAGCATCTTAATCAATCAGCCATTATCAGGTTTTGACAAGAGATATGTTGCTTGTGTGACATGTTTTGCAGTAAATATTTCATTTTGATCTATCATTTATCCATGGTTGAATTACCTCTTTTGTGGGGCATCTTATTCCTTCAAACCAAGCTACATGACTTTCTTTGCATCATTCCCCCATCATTCTTCCATATCTGCATCTGTCACGCTTCCATGTTCGCATCATAGTTTGATCTAGTGTTTGTATCATGGTATCCCCTAGTATTACTCAGCCCATTCTAAAAATTAATGTCTTATTGTATCACAATGGGGGCATGTCCTGCATTAGATTGGATTCTTGTAATTCTCAAGGTCAAAAAATCAAAAATCCAAAAACATTCAAAACAAATCAAAATCCAAAAATATTCAAAACATATCAAAATCCCTAAAACTTTCAAAACATATCAAAATCCAAAAAATAGGTCAAAAATTCAAAAAGTCAAAAACATGCTCGTTGTTCGAACTATGTTGTCTCTGAGCTTTGAACATAGGAAAGGGTGATCTTTGATTATCCCCAAGACATTTAGGTTAGTCTTTTAGGTGTCTATTATGTTCATATTTTTGTCTTGTAAATCTTGGTCATGTCGTCAATAGAACTATGTGGTCTTTGGATGTATAACGTAGGCAAGGCTAATTTGTTGATCAGCCCCCAAGGCCCCTAGGATAGGTCTTTAGGTTAATTCTTGGTCGTCGTGGTCGTGTCTCACCCTGGACTAGGGGAAAAATCTTGCACTCACTAGGGGAAAATAAACTTTCAGCTTGAACCAACAGGCAAACAGTCGTTGGACCAACATTACAAACACAAACTTCAAATGGATGATGATCTTTCTGAATCAAGGGTTTATCACGTTAAACACAAAATTTCAAATAAGGTAAAGAGCACCTCTATTTATATACGAAGGTGAGCAACTGGAGGCTAGAAATAGGGTATCCAAGATGACACTTCTCAATCCAAAAGGTTCAACTCAGTAAGAATAAGAAAAGGTGGCAGCTAAAATCGTTGTATAGAAAACAAATACACAACCATAGTGAATGAGTCACTTTAATCAAATGGAAAACAAGAATGATAATTAGGAATGCAAGGTTATTGTCTTTTATAGGTTGACTTACTTTGGCCAGCTTCACATTTGACCATTTCACATATTCGAATTGCTTTATAAGTTGGAATATGTACTACAGATTAGACTCTTTAATGCAAGTGAGGTTCATAACTTGGCACCACATATTCCCATGCACCCCTATTCTCATGCTTGCTTCTTGAAAGACTAGGTCTAAATTTCTATTTACACGCCTCATCTTCCACTTAGCATTCATAAATTATTGGCTAAGTCACAATGCATTGAATTTGTAGCCTACACTTGGTTTAAATCATTGAAGACAGTCAAAGAGGTTGCTTTACATGGCTTTATCCTTGATGCAATGTGAAACCTTAATTCCTATTACTCATGTGCCATGGTCTTTTGACTTATTCAATATATTCATGTGTTGACCTACATGAATGGACATCCTATATGTCAAGCATTAACTTCAATCATTTATATACATGACAGTGTTGCCTTTGTTGGTTTACTCAGTATTTAAATTCTTTAAAGATTGCTCATGTTTATGCACTGCTCCTAACCTTAGCGTTATTCCCTTTATCTCAACGTTAGTCACCATGTGTATATGTTGCGCAATACCCCGCATTTATGCACTTATGCACTTATACATTATGTGTATAAATTGCACTATATTTGAACTATGCACTTTAAACAAACATTACAATGCTATAGAAATTATTAACATATATTTATTATATATATTGATGTCAACACTCCTACACATATTTGTTTAGATACTAAATATGAAGACAACCTTCTGTCACATATTTGACAATAAGTTATCATACTAAAGCCGACCATAGCAATAAAAAGTTCATTAGAAGACAACAATTACCGACTTTGCAATAGTTAATAATAGTCATCAAATTGTCCTATGGTACAAGCAATGTGACTGACCCATATACATGACTCTTAGAAATTTATTCCATATTCAATTAATCAAACTCAAAGCTAGAACCACTCGAAAAGGGAAAATGGAATTTATTGTATTCAAAACTTATACATTACGGAGTACCAATCAGGCCAACCCATAGCCTATCGACATATTACAACGTCACCCCACTCTAGCCACTCCATCCTTCACACTATTCTTTCCCTTAACCGTTGCTCACATCCTTTCCTCCACACTAGTAATCAAGGTTTCTTCCTATTCTACACTCAACATTTCTCGCTATTTGTTTTCAAAATTACCAAGCTTCAATCAACTTCTCCAAGGTAACTGAATCCCTCTGTGCAAGCAGAACCATCTATGTTAAACAATGACAAATTGCCCAGCCACCTTCTCCAATTGTTCTAACTATCACCTCTCTCTATATCACCAGAAAGAAAGCACCACGTATCACAAGAAAGCTCACTGCCACTTCATAATCAATTTTTCTTTTACAGTTAACCATTTTTTTCGTCTCTTCATTTTGCAGGTATGTCGAAATGTGACACATGTCTACATCAAAACAAGGGACAAGAAACCGACCACAACGATAAGAACCAATAACACAATCAAAAAATAAAAGTTTAAAAATAAAATTGGGAAGCAAAATAGATGGGGAATGATGCCCCTGCATAATATATATTATATATATTTATATATATATATATATACCACAACTTATATAAGTTTATAAAATATTTTATTCAATATTCAAATATATATATTCCACAAATTAACATTGCATACATGCATACATGCATACATA
>VDFB02062151.1:0-198962 GCA_007258455.2 Sequoia sempervirens | reverse complement strand
GTATAGATGCAATTCTTTTATTTATGATTATGCGATATGTGATCATATATGTGATATGTGATGCAATGTAATGCAATGGATGGATGTACTTCATTTTCAGTATATTTTCATGACATGTTATGGGATGGATGATATAATATGCAGATGTTATACTTATGTAAATGATATGGATGCATTTCATTTGTGAATTTTCTTATGCATTTTTATGAGATCATGGTGTATGCATATGGATGTATGGATGGATAATGCAAATGTTTATGCTTATGATATGATAATGCAATGCATATGAGATGTGATGCAATGGTTAAAGATGCTTAGAATAACAAATCTATATTATTCATCACAACTTAAATGAGAATGATGGTGCCAGATGTATGTTTTATTATATGTTATGATTATGCTATGATGTGTGAATGTTGATGATTTATGGATGCAAGATTGATGCATTGATAATGTCTTTGTTGAATGTCATGATACTAGGTTAGCATGAAGAGAAGATAGAAGAAACAAGATGATCAATTATTGATTTTGATGATTGCTTCAAAAGATCAACAAGTCTATGATCCACCGAGACTTTATTAAAAATCGCAATGAGAAATGCATGATGATGATTTTCTCATATCTTGGGATTGGGATTTTCTTATGTTCCTTATTGTTTGATATAACACATAGACACGATGCATCAGGGTATTGATAACCAGGATGGCATTGTATTTAGTGTAATGGACTTTGATTCCGCAAATAAATAGGATAGTTCTTTTTCATATCTTGACATACAAAAACCTCATTGGAGTGTATTTTAGTAGTTCAAAATATCTTGGACCAAAGCATACGCAATAGTCAACAATCTACTCCAAATAACCTCCCTACACACAACTAAGCAAGTATGCGCCAATATTATTTTACAAGAATACCCACAAGCATAGAAACAAAATATAATGATCAATACCCCATTCCTTTCTCTCTAAATCATTTTTTAGATAGACATCATCGAGAGGTCCTTCGAATGGTTCATTGGGATAAATCAAAAGAAAAGATCAAAGACAAGCAGTCAGTGTTATCTATATCTCTTACCAGTTCAATTTTAGTTAAGGTGATTTCTAATACTGATGCCCATCGTAGGAAGGATACATCCTAGGACATGTTGATTAGATGGTTTGATTAGGATGAGGTGTTTGATAAGTTGTTAATACAAACTTCACTGATGTGTTTACCTATGATCTATACTTCAAATTTTGACACTTAGGTTCTCACTTTACGACTTGTGATACTCGCTTTCCATTCATAAACCAAAGGTTGAAGGTGATGATTGATTTATTATGGATGGATTTATTGTAGGTGAAAGTGAGATGGGATTGATGGTTTTAGGTTTTCTAAAATATTTCAATGTTTTTAGTATTTTGAAAATGTTTTGAGGTTGTTTTTGGTATTTTCGAAAGATTATGTGAATGTTTATGTTTTAAATTATTTGAGGTCGTTTATGGTTTTCTGAGTTATTTGAATGTTTAAGGATTTTCTAATATTTTGAATGTTTTTGTGTTTTCTAAACATATTTGAATGTTTAGGGGATTTTCTATTATCTAGATGTTTAGGGGATTTCTAAGATTTTATAAATGTTTAAGGTTTTTATGATATTTAAATGTTTAGGGATTTTTTGAGTTTTGACTAAGAACCTAACCTAAAAGACCTATCCTAGGGGCCTCAAGGGCTTATCAAAGATGATCCTTGCATATGTTATACACGTAGAGACCATGTAGTTTGACTAACTCAACTTATTGACAATGAGATATGAACAGTTGATGGATTGCCAGTTTATTATGATGGACTCCTAAAGGACTGACCTAGGGTGTCTTCAGGGGCACATCAATGATGGCCTTACCTACATTCAAGATCAGAGACCTGTAGTGCAACAAGGAACTATTTTTAGATTTTTGATATTTGACCTTTTAAGGGTTTTTGGTGTAATTTGGATGTTTTGGATTTTGACTTAACAATTTTATGAATGTTTTTGGGATTTTAGTTGTACAATATTTTGTAAATGTTTTTGGATTTTTTGATCAGCGTTTTACAAATGTTTTTGGATTTTCTGATAACCTTAAGATATACAAGAACTCGATCCAATCCATAATGAATTTACCTCAATTTGAGATGATAGACTACCTCGATATGATACTTCACAATATCAAGATATGATAAGGACGTAGATAGGTGATGGAATGAATAGGATGGATGATGTGATGGATGGAATGATAGGATAAAGAGCCCAAGATAGATAGAGGTACTTTATTTATGCAAGGTGCATGTTTTCCAAGTTTTCACCAAGGTACTTGCCCAAAGTGCCACTAAAGCAGATTTCACTAGAGAACGATTGTTTTTCTTTTTTCCAATCCTTTTTCCTTTTTTTTAGATTTTGATCATTTTTTATTTTTTTTGTATTTTTAGATTTACACCCTTCAAGACTAGGCATAAAACTTTTTAAGATGCAAGTTGTTGGTTGGTTCCTACAAGGGTTCACCTTCAGGTGTTGACAATTGATATGCTCATGATCTATAGCTTGTTGTGATGACAAAGGTACCTAACTAGTTAGGCTCAAACTTTCCTTTACTGTCATGATCTAGAAGATTCTTCTAATTCTGCTTTAGGACAAGATCCCCTACTTGGAAATACCAACATTTTTTCTTGTTATAGCTTCATTTCAATTGGTTTTGATATACTTGCAAGTGAATGAGGGGATCAAGATGACGCTCATCCAAGAATTCTCGATCGTTCAGCCGAGATACTCTATACTCTTCATCAATGATTAGGTTTTGTAGTGACACTCACAGTGATGGAAGCTCAACCTTAATAGGTGGGATGGCTTTTGATCTGTATACGAAGGAGAAAGGGGTTGCACCTATAGGCATGCAAATACTGGTTCGATATGCCCAAAGAGCAGGATTTAACTGTAGATGCCAGTCATGGCCAGCTTCATTTACCATTTTCTTTAGGATTTTAGAATGATCTTGTTTGTAGCCTCAGCTTGACCATTTCCCTGGGGGTAATAAGGGGTAGAGAATCGATGTTGGATGTTGAATCTTTGGCATAGGTCTTTTACATCCTGATTCTTGAAGGGTGTTTTGTTGTCTGAGATAAGGGTTTGTGGAACACCATAACAGAAAATTAGGTAATTCAAGATAAACTTAGAAATTTTCTTTCTCATTATGTAGGTCATAGGAATGGATTCAACCCACTTGGTAAAGTATTCAGTGGTTGTTATGATAAACTTGTGGTCATTACATGAGGCTAGAGTGATCTTTCCTATGAGGTCAAGCCCCCATGCGAGAAAGGCTAAGGTGTGACCATTGGTTGCAATTATTGAGTTGGAGCATGTATCAGATCTCCATGTTGCTAACATTGGACACACTTCTACACATACTAATGAGCTTCTCTTTCCATGGTTGGCCAATAGTACCCTATCCTCAATAGTTTCTTAGCTGAAGTCATACCACTAGAATGGGAACCACATATGCCATCATGTACTTTTGTTAAAGTGGTCAAGGTTTCCTCTTGGTTAGGACATCGTAGTAATGTCCCCTTGATGCTTCAATGGTAAATGGTATCACCTAGGATCATGAATCAGGATGCCTTCTTGATAAAGGTCTTTTTTAAGGTTGGAGGTGATATTGAATGGGAGGGTTCCTCTTCTTAGGTAGGTAAAGATGTCATGGTACCATGGGGATCTAGGACCAAAAATGACACACACAAAATCCAATTTTGAGATTTTGAAAGTTGGTATGAGAATTTGTTCTACCAAGAATTCTAATTGTAGGACGTTATTTGGGATGTCTAACAGTGACTCAATTGTTGCCATAACATCTACTACTTGATTGTTCATGCGAGGAATCTGCTCAAAAGTTATATCTATGAAAAATTCCTTGAGAATCTCAACCATATTCTTGCAAGGAGTAATCTTGTCATCCTTAGTTTGGTAGTCATCATTGAATTGGTTGATAAGTAGTTGTGAGTCTCCATAGACTTATTTCTTGTATCTACCATTGAACTATTATCCTTAGACCTATGATTATGGCTTCGTACACAATAATGTTGTTGGTACATGGAAATGATAGCCTATATGACTTTTGGATGCAATCACCTTGAGGGGTGATGAAAAGAATACCCACTCCTGATCCATGTTGGGTGAACAATCCATCAAAGTACATTTTCCACTAATTTGTGAGATTGACAAGGAACACTGATTCATCAGGGAATTTGGATATCAAAGGGTTCTTAGCATAGATAGGTGCCTCTACCAGTTGGTCTACGATCACTTTTCCTTTGATTTCCTTGCACTCCACATACTCTATGTTTAATTTCATTAAGATCATTACCCATTTAGTCATTCATCTAGTGAGAATTGCTTTGGATAACAAGTATTTCAATGGATCAATCTTTGTAATGAGTTTGATTTGATGTGACGGCATGTAGTATCTAAATTTTTGTGAATCAAAAACCAATGCTAAGAAGGCTTTTTCAATGGGTGAATAGTTCATTCCATATCCCACTAAGGTCTCGATGATGTAATAGATAGCCCTTTCCTTCCCATTTTCATCATGTTGTGCCAAAAGAGCACCTAGTGTTGCTGATGTTGCTAAGATATATAGGATCAATGGTTTCTTCGATTTTGGTGGCATGAGTAGTGGAGGTGTTAATAGATAGTCCTTGATCTGCTAGAAAGCTTTGTCACACTTCTCATCCCACTTGTAAGTTATTCCTTTATGGAAAAGATGCGAAAAGGGGTGGATTTCGTCTAATAGTTGCACTATGAACCTTCTAGTGGACTACAATCTTCCTTGTAACCTTCTCATCTACATTAGTGTTTTTGGTGGTTCCATGTATAGAATGGATTTTACCTTTGCTAGATCAATTTATATCCCTCTTTATGAGATGATATAGCTGAGAAGCTTTCTTGATGTCACCCCAAAGACACACTTTTTTGGGTTTAGTCATACCTTGTATTCTTCAAGCCTATCAAAGATGGGTCCTAAGACTTATATGTGCTCACTTTTTTTCTTTGATTTTTCCAAAATATCGTCTACATAATCTTCAATTTTTTTTGGATCATGTCATGAAAGATGAGGGTCATTTCTCTCTGATAGGTTGCTTCTACATTCTTTAGCCCAAATGGCATCATGTTCCAGCAATATGTCCCCATGGACAAGTGAATGCATTTTTGTGTTGATCCTCCTTGGCGATCATGATTTGATTATAGCCTAAAACACCATCCATAAGTGATAGCATTTCATGCCCAACTATTAAGTCCACTATGATGTCAATCTTAGGAAGAGGGAAATCATCCTTTGGGAATGTTGTGTTTAAGTCTCTGAAATCAGTGTATATTTGGATGCCCCCAATGGGTTTTGAGATTGGTACCAGGTTTGAAACCCACTTAGGATAATCTATTGGTTGGATAAATCCAACGTCAAGAAGCTTTTGTAACTCAAGTTTGACCAAGAGTGTTATTTGAGGGTGCATCTTCCTTAACTTTTTCTTTACTAGTTTGGCTTCAAGATAGACTGCTAGACGATGTACTACCACTTCTGGATCAAATCTTGACATATCAGTATATGACCATGCAAATTTAGCTTTGTGCTCATTCAGGAATGTTGCTAGGTTCTTTTGTTCTTCATCCAATCTTGGGTGCTTCTACTATTCCTATATTGATTGGAGTGGCATTTTCTGCTAAGACTGTTGATTTCTCTTGATGTATTGCACTAAGGGGGAGATTGAATCCCTCATCCTTGGGTGCCTTAGAGAGGTTTTCACCCTCAAATATGTCCTTTCTTTTTACTATTTTGGTATCAAAAAGTGCCATAGTGTGGTTTTCACTTAAAGATCTACAAGTTAGTTGCATGTCATCAATTTTGCGACTAAAAGATTCAATTGTCTCCCTGTAGTACACTCCTGTGTCTAGCTCTATGTCAAAACCTGCCTTGTGATCTTCCCATGGTAATTTGTCATGGAGTCCCATCAATTCTGAGATTGCTTTATCATTTTTGAATAAATCTAGAATTGGTAGTCCTTGTTGGTCCAAGTCAATGAGTTGTGAATATACTAGGTGTATCTCATTTGGTCAGTTGCTTGGGGTAAAGGTTGATGTGGATATCATGAAGAGGGAGTTATTCTCAAATAGGTTAGCAACATCGAGGGGGAAGTCATCTAGGGTAGTATCACGTGATGTTGGTAACCAAGAAGAAGCCTCAACCTGTTTAGCGGAAGTACCTTTACCAATAAGGGTAACCTTGCTAGTAGTACAACCTAGGCTGAGATTATTTGATGTTTCTCAGGAATAATAGGTTCTATCAAACCATTGCCATTTTTTCCCAATTTCTCATTCTTGGTATAGCCCATACCCTTCATTAGTTGTGAGCCTTTGTTATCATCTTCCATGGGAAGAATGGGAACATGTCTTTAGTCTTGATATAGCAATTTAGAGACATCTTCTTCATTAACATCTTCTTTGTTCAGGTCCCCCCATTTAGTGAAGGTAGTCGTGGCCATTTTGATAGTTTTAGGTACGTTGTTGCTTGGTGTGGGTTTCCCATTAGATTTGGAAGAAAGTGGTAGCTTTCCCAACACAAAAGTATCTTTCGTTAGCTTATAGTTTCCACAACCATCATCCTGGATTACTACCTTCATGTCAGGTATGCTCTACACAATGAGTTCCTTCGTTCGAGAGGTAGATGCAAGGGATGATAGGTCAACAAATGAGGTAGAAAGTGTAGGCCCTTCACCATTCTTGGGTATTTAGGGGATTTTATAGAGCTTGGCCTCAAGATTCTTGCAGTAGTAAAAAGGCTTAGGATCTCCATGGATAGTAACTTCTCTTCCCTTGAAAGGAAACTTGACACATTGATGGTAGGTTGAAGCTACAGCTTGTAAGGCATGGATCTAGGGTCGACCAAGCAATATGTTGTAGGGAAGATCTAGGTCTAACACTTGGCATGTAGTTTCTATGATGAGAGGGCCTACTTAGATGGGTAGTGCGATGATGCCTTGTGATACTCATTCTTGGTCGTCGTATGCCCTGATGGTGGTACTCTTTGTCTTCTCAATAGTATCCTCTGAATAGCCCAAATTTTTTATCAACTAAAGGGTGCAAATGTTCAGACCAACACCTCCATCTACTAAGACTCTTTTAACCTTGCTCTTATGAATGATAACCTCAAGGTGTAAAGAATGATTATGAGATGGCTACAATGGTAGGTCTTGTTCCAAGAAGGTGATTAATGATATGCCCTACCATAGCTTGAAATTGTTCAGTATCTATATCCTCAGGAATGGATGATTATGATAAAGCTTTCTCTAATATTTCCTTATGTGTGGAGGATAGCCTCAATAGTTCCAAGATAGAAATTTGTGTGGGGGTCTTTTTAAGTTTCTCTAAGAGATTATACTTGCTAGTGTTTTCTCTTGGTTGAGTAGGTTGTTCCCTAGATTGAGATGGGACTCCTTGGATGGTGAATTTACCACATTGTGTGGTGAATCCACACTCTGTGCTATTCCCTTTGATGGTGACAAGGGTGTTGAAACTATCACAGGAAGCAACTACATTGGAACAAATATGCTATGCGTTTGTGTAATATTTAGCCTTTCCAGTGTTGTTCCCTTTGCTATGATCTGACATAGGGTTCTTGTATATCTTAAGATCCTGGATTTCGATTGGTACTTCAATAGATATGGTATCATTCTCTATGAGGTCTTGGATAATGTTTTTGAGTCACATGCATTTTTCTGTTTTGTGTCCTTTGATTTTGTGAAAGTCACAAAGATCATTCTCATTGTACCAAGATGGTTTTTCTTGTGGTTCTTGGTAGTTTTCAAAGTTGGGAAGTGTTATGAGGTTTGATTCTAACAATTTCTTCATGATGGTCTCAATAGGTTCTAACAATTGTGTGTACTTGCATTTTGGATAGTTGTTCATGTTAGGAGTTCACCATTGTTGTTTGTTAGTGTTGTTGATCTAGTTTTTCTGAGGGGGTGTTGTTTGTTGCACCATTTGTTGCACCATTGCTTGAATGTTAGCAACTTGGTTGTTGTTTGGACTAGGAGCACTTAGGACTACCTTAGCATCTACTACACCATCATTTGTCACCTTCTTGTTTTTATCCCAAACATGAGGCTTCTCATTTGAACCGGTTGATGGTCAATTATCTTTGTAAGCTTGATTATTTGAGATTAAAGCTCTCTCGATGTTAAGGGCTCAAGGGACAAGCTCATTATAAGATGTGATGCATTGCATTTTTAAGTGGAAGGATAGATCTGGATCTAGATTTTCTATGATGATCCCCACTTTTTATTCATCAGGAAGGGGCCACTTGCTCTTACTAGCTCTTTGTCTCCACCATTGTAAGAAATTAGCGAAAGTTTCTCCTTTATTTTGTCTAAGAGTATACAATTCTTCTAGGCTTACATCCATGTCAAGGTTAAAGGTGAAGTGATCAATGAATTTATCAGTAATTTCTTGAAAAAATTTGATACCAAGAGGTAGTTGAGAAAACCAATCCATGGCAGGACCTGTTAGATGTCGAGGGAAGAGGAGCATTAAATAAGAATCATTGTAAGTAGCCTCCATACACGTAACGTTTAATTCTTTGACATGGTCCACAGGACTTCCTCTCCCTTTGTATTTATCGAATTTGGGGATTTCAAAGCTGGGAGGGAATGGTACCATTGTGATGTTTCAGTCAAATGGATAGGGACATAGGTTTTGTGTATGGGACTTCTTTATCTTGCCCATCTGAAAGTCCTATATTTCTTGTGACAACACCTTAAGTTGTGATGCTAGATTGTCTTGCGGGTTTGGTGGAGGAACATACATTAGGATGATGGATGAGTTCTGGTATGATAAAGTGTTATATGGGGTGTATGGTGGTGTGAGATTTTGTAAAGGTGATTAAGGTGTTGATGTATATGTTCTTAACGCATTTGTATTGACGATGTTCTATTGAGGGTTATAATAGGAACTTTGTTGTTGTTGTCGTTGTTGGGCATACTATTGAGCTAGTAAGGCTTGTTGTTGAGCTTTTTGTTGTTGTGCCATTGGGGCTTTTTGTTGGGCCTATTTTTGTTGTGCTACTAAGGTTTCTTGATGGGCTTGATGTTGTTGTTGTGCTAATGCTGCTTTTTGTGCTTGATGTTGTTGTTGCATTGCTAAGGCTACTTCTTGTTGTTATTGTGTTGCTAAGGTTGCTTGTTGTTGTTGATGTTGTTGTTATGCTGCTAGAACTAATTGTTTTTTTTGTTGGATGGCTTGTTGTGCTTGTTGTAGAGCTAAGGCATGCACTTGCAATGTAGGATCAGGTGGTTGTTGGGACATCTATGATGGGTTTTGAGTGGTGATGTTTTGTGTGGGTAATGGATTGTTGATGAGAGGTTGGGAGTTCCCTTGGTTCAACATTCCTTGTAAGATAGTGGATTGGGTTGGAAGAATGTAAGTTTGAAGTCTCATTTGATTTTGCATGACTTGGGGGACAAACGAAAAAGATGAGAATGACATCATAATATTTTGCAAAGTTAAGGGCATATTAGGACCTAGGGTCCATTGATTGAAAGGATCCCCTTGACCAATATTTTGGATATTCCATTGTGTTTGAGATGTGGTCAAGGTATTACCTTGGTTGATGGGGTTTGTGACCAAGGGATTGTTTTGATGTGGGTTGATGATGGATGGGATAGATGTGTTTTTAACCACTGTTGTGTTTGATGTATCCATGGGAGGATTAGATGAAGAGGTCCCATGTGGTGTTAAAGGCTTATTTTGCAAGACGGTATTTCCTTTCCCTTTTGGGTCCAGTTGGTCCACACTACCTTGGGTGATGTTGGGCATACTTGAGGTACTTGCAGGTATGGATGAAGAGGGGTGTCCTCGATACATTGAAGTTCTGGTGGAGTAATGAAGTGTAAGTGGTTTATATGGTTGTTTGGGATCTCCAAGAATGGGAGGACCACCAAAATTTGGTGTCTAAGTGGTCATTTGGGATGGAGGATTGGTTTCAAGGGTACCCATAAGTGTGGTGCTTTCAAATGGAAGAGTATGGCCAAATTATTTAGAAAGACTAGTTGCAATACTAGGTGTTGATGTTTGATTTAGCCCTAGGGATGGAGTGGTTATAATAGTGGATGACATCAAGCCTTGTGTCAATGATTGTGCAACAAAAGATGGGGAATTAGGGACTATGTTCTCTAAGGCTTGATGCTCCATGATTTCTTCCCTAGTAAGTCCAAATGGATTGTTTGTGATATCTTCTATCTCATATGGCCCTGATGGTGATGAAGGTTGTTGTGATTTTGTAATGTGACTTCTCGGATCAAATTCTAGAGGATTTGGATCACTTGAGGTAAATATGACTTTGGTTTCTCCATGATTCTCTTATGTTGTGATCTCATTTTTACCATAAATTTTCGGCCAGCTCTAGGAGATTTGTGTTGTGATTTTTAATGTTTGAACTCTCTAGTTTACTCAAATTTAGGTAAAAGGGATGCTCTAAGTCTTTTTGGAGAAATGGTGATAATGGGAGATGAAAAGATGAATTATGTGGTGAGTGATCTTTGCAAACATTTTGGGACAACAATTTTGACTTAAGTTTGCAGTTTTGATGTTTGGATAAAGGATGTTGATGAACTTGGAAATCTTTAGGGTAGACTCATGACCTTCAAGATGAACTAGTTCAAAGATGATAACTAACTTAGCCAAATGCATGGAAAAGGATTCATTTCACATCCAAAATAGCTAAGTTAGGGGTTGGTTTGATAGATGTTTTAAGTCAAAAAGGTTTTGGTGTATTCAAAAAAATTGAAAATTTTGGTGAAGTGAAGTTTGGAATTTGATGAAGGGGTGAGTGAAATGTTTGACCCAATGTTGACTTAGAGTGAACCTTTGTTTGATAAGACCAAGGTAGTGAGAAACATCCTATACCTATAAAGTTTTCAAATCCTAAAGACCTAATGTTTTAGATAGGTTCATTATCATGAAAAAGACTAGGGTTTTCACCAAAAAAGAACATATACAAGTCTGGGTTCTTCCTTGAAGCACATTTGTATAAGTTGTATACCAACCTAGTTCTATTTTGGTGTAGTGCTAAAAGGTTTTTCTTGAGAGCTTTTGGACTAAGATGCCTAAGCTTAAAGTGACGACCTGTGCAAGGAAAATCAGATGCGGAAACAATTCTCCTAACGTCAAAACCTCAGGGAAGAATGCAGATACACATTTAAATTTTACAATTACAGTTAAATTGAGATGCACATTGAACTAAATATCAAAAATAGAGAATTAGACAAATACAGATCAACACCAGATTTATGTGGGAAAACCCTTACGGGAGAAAAACCCACCACACCAAGAGAAATCACTTTGTATTACAGTAATGGAGATTACATACAAATGTCAGACTTATCTTTCTAATGTCATACTATAGCAGCTTTCACTATGATCAATCTTTGTACAGGAACTTCCAAGTTACAGACTTCACAACATAGAATTCATCCACTAATCATACATAGTACTATTCATCCAACTGTTGATCGAACCAACTGAACCATCGAGCATCTGCAACTTCAAGCTATATTCATGGCATTCCCTATCTGTCGAACTTCCTCACAAAACTATCACAATGGACTGTCTTCCAACGATTCCCATTCAACTCTTCCTATTTGTCCACGAGATGCCACATCAAAAATTCTCACTCGGTCAAATGGCTTCAAGTTGTGTTGTCATATCGGTGAGACACTGAACGTGTCTCCCCAATGCCAACACAGTAAACACTCAATATCATTGAGACTCCATCCTATCGCCAAGATGTTACATCGAGTCCAGAGAGCTATCACTCAGCTTTCACCATGTCTCCAAGACATATCACTTTCGTTGAGACGTCATACTAAAGCCTCAAAGTCACACAATCATTAGTTTTCCATTTGGCAAGACAATCATCCTTTGGTGAGACCACATACTGATATTCAGAGTCACATCGAACTGTCATACCATTGGTAAGACTTACTGCTCTCGCCAAGACCTCATACTAGGTTCTCAAGTCATACTGACAACAGACTTCTTCATCGCTAAGACATTCAACTATCACCAAGAGATTTCATCAAGGTCTTTATGTATTTCGAACACCGAACGACAGTTGCCAAGACATTCATCTGTCACCAAAGGTTTCACCGAGCTCTTAAGTTACATTGAAGCCATACTACTATTGGCAAGACCTTTTCCCATCGCTGAGACCTCTCAACGAGACCTTTGCGTTGCTTCGAGTGTACATCATCGGTGAGACATTCCTTATCGATATAAGTTATACCAAACTCCAAGGCTTTCCCCAAAGACTTCAAGCTAAACACAGTTGGCAAGACAATCATCTTGTTGAGAGCTCATAGTGAACAACCAAGACTCTCCCTGATGCCTGATTGAATGGCCTATTGACTAGAGGTCTCCATGGGTGGTAAGAGATCACAACGAACACAAAATTTCACAGCAATAGGAATGTTCGGTGAGACAGAAGCTAGGTCACAGCGACCTATACAAATCATAATGTATCAAAGTTGCTAGTCAGCCAGACATGATGGATGTCACACCGACATTGCTCCAATAGAGGTTTCAACCTATGGGATTGATACATATATTTCCAACAATCTCCCACCTGATGAAGATCACACAGGCACCTCTAGAGCACAACAAAACTTATTGAAAATCATGGGCACTAAGGCCCATTGAACTGGCACACCACCGGAACTTGTCTGTGCTCACTGGCTTCGTTAATGAATCTGCAACATTCTCCAAAGTATCAACCTTTTCCAAATTGACCTTTCCATCCTCCACCATATCTCATACAAAGTGGTACTGTACATCTATATGTTTCATCCTGGCATGAAAAGTAGGATTCTTTTCCAGACAAATTGCACTCTAACTGTCACAAAAAATAGTTATTTCCCCTACATCAAAACCAATGTTAGAACACAAATTTTTTAACCAAACTACTTCTTTACAAGCATGAGTAGCTACCATGTATTTAGACTCTGTAGTGGACAAAGCAACTATAGCCTGCCGCTTACTCATCCAACTCACTGCACCACCATTCAACATGAAAATGTATCCACTGGTGGATCCCCTGCTGTCAATGTCCCCTGCCTAATCAAAATCTACATATCCACAAATGTTGAGAGTCCTCTATGATTCAACCAAGTTCCCATGGTAACACAAAGCATATTCTGAAGTCCCCTTCAAATATCTAAACACTCTCTTCACTGCATCCCAGTGTGTTCTTCATGGATTAGCCATAAACCAACTAAGAACTCCCACTGCTTAAGCAATGTTTGGTCTCGTATAGACCATTGCATACCATTAGAATACCTACTGCACTAGCATAGTGCACACTAGTCATGTCCTCCATCTCAGTAGGATATTTTGGATAGTCTTCAACATATAGCTTTGTTCCTTGCAAGACTGGAACAACTAACTGCTTGCAATCATTCATGCAAAATCTCTCTAGAATAGTCTTGATATACTTACTCTGACTGAGCCAAAGTTTTCTACTATTCATGTCCCTAGTTATCTCCATCCCCAGAATATACCTTGTTGCACCAAGACCTTTCATTTTGAACTTAGTAGACAACTGAGACTTAAGATTAGAAATCATTAGTTTACTATTGCCTATGAACAGCATATCATCAACATAGAGAGCAATAATAAGAATCTGATCACTTTCACCTTTGTAATAAACACAATGATCATATTTTGATCTTAAAAATCCCAAAGACAATACAAAAGTATCAAATTTTTGGTACCACATTCTAGGTGACTGCTTTAACCCATACAGAGACTTTTTTAATTTGCAAACCAGTTTCTCTTTACCTTTTTCAACAAAGTGCTCAGGCTGAGACATATAGATTTCTTCTTCAAGACCACCATGAAGAAATGTTGTTTTCACATCCATCTATTTGACCTCTAAGTCATACGTTGTTGCAAGTGATAAAATAAATATGATAGAAGCTAGCTTAGCTACAAGAGAGAAAATTTCCCCATAATCAATTTCCTCTACCTGGGAATAACCCTTTGCAACCAATCTTGCCTTATATTTTTCAACACTACCATCCAGACCAATCTTCTTTTTGAATACCCATTTGTAGCCAACAGCTTTTCTGCCTTTAGGCAATGGCACCAAACTCCAAGTTTCATTCTTTTCTAATGATTTCATTTCTTCATTCATGGCTTCCAACCAAGAGTCTGAATCAGACATTCTAAATGCCTCTTTTACAGTCCTAGGCTCATCAGTGCTTGAAATTAAAGCATAGGCACAAGTAGAATCTATCAAAGAGAACCCATACCTATTAGGCTATTTTCTTTTATGGGTTGACCTCCTCACTTGCTGAGGCTGACGTTCTTCTTCTTATTCAGAACTTTCAGAACTGCTTGATCTCTCCTCAGTTTCAGGCACATTTTGAATCTTCAATTCTTCTTTCTCTAGAGTAGGAGGAATTACAACTACATCCTTATTATTTTCTGACTTTGTCTCTAACTACAGATCCAAGGTGGAAGGTTTCAGCTCACAAAAGATTACACTTCTGTTGTATACAACCTTCTCTGTATCAGGATTCCAAAGCTTGTATCCTTTTATGCCAGTGCTATAGCCAATAAAAATACATTTGATAACCTTGTTCTCCAACTTAGATCTTTTCTCATACGGCACATGAGCATATGCCTCATAGCCAAAAACTTGAATATGTCTTAAAGAGGGCTTCTTACCAGACCACGCTTCCAAAGATGTTTTCTCAACAAGAGCATAATTTGGAGAATGATTAATTAGGTAACATGTAGTAGATATAGCCTCAGCTCAGAACTTCTCCTCCAAGCCAGCACTACTTAGCATACTTCGTGCTCTCTCCATCACTATCCTATTGAACCTTTCTACAACTCCATTATGTTGTGGAGTGTAAGGTGTAGTATTATGTCTTTTAATCCCATGGTCTTTGCAATACCTTTCAAAATCATTAGAACAGAATTCACCACCATTATCAATCCTTAAGCATTTAATTTTTCTTCCAATCTGATTTTCTACAAGGTTCTTAAATTCCTTAAATCGACTAAACACTTATGATTTACTTTTCAAAAAATAAACAAATGCTCTTCTTGAATAATCATCAATGAATGACACATAGTATCTTGAATTAGACAAAGAAGGAATATTCACTAGACCAAATACATCAAAATGGCTATAATCTAGCAAACCAGAAGATTTATGAGTACTGGAATAAAATGAAACACGGTGTTGTTTTCCATATATACAATGCTCATAGAAATAAAATTTGAGATTACAATCTTCAAGCCCCTCAACCAAGTTTTTATTCTTCAAGGTTTTTAAACCTTTTTCTCCTATGTGGCCTAGCCTATGATGCCAAAGCATAGTCTTCTCTGCTGGAAGTTTTACTTCCATAGAGTTTACATAATTAGGGATATTTCCCTCTTTACCTCCACGAGTAGCTTTCTGTGACTTTACAGAGACATGGTTACATTGAATAGCCTATGCATCCAGCTTGTACAGGGTACCAATTCGAGTACCTCTAGCTAGCACCAATGAACCTCTAGTCATCTTGTAACCATTTGCAGAGAACATGACTTGTACTTCAGTATCATTTAGCTTACTGACAGACAATAGATTTCAAGCTAGACTTGGTATGTGCATAACATCATTAATTCCCTTTATTTTTCCATCAGGAAATTGGATTCTGACTCTTCCACGGCCAACAATATCCAAAGTTGAATCACTCACCAAGTACACCTTTCCACCATCGTATTTTTCGTATTTTTCATACTTTGTGAACTATTCTCTATGAGATGTCATGTGGAAATATGCACCAAAATCAATCAACCAGACATCATCTGATGCCTGTGTAGCCAAGGCTACAATGAAGATGTCTGCATCACTATGAGAAGAGTCATTGTCAGAAGAGTACTTCTTCTTCTTCTCCTCCTCTTTACAATCCTTTTGGACATGACCAGGTTGCGCACAGTTCCAGCACTTCACCTTGAACTTCTTTCCAGGAGACTTTGATCTCCCCTCTGATTTCGATTTGGACTTCTTGTCCTTCTTCTTGCCTCTGTCTTTTGACCTTCCTCTAATAGCAAGGGCCTTCTTCACCATCTCAGAAGATTTCCTTCTCATTTCATCTGACAACAAAGAACCAACAACATCTTCCATCTTGAAACTAGATGTTGTACTCCCAATAACCATCACCAGATGATACCAAGAGTCTGGCAAAGAACACAATAGAAGTATACAATGATCTTCCTCTTCAATCTTTACACCAACAGACGTTAATTAAGCAATTAGCATATTAAACGCATTCAATTGATCAGCTATAGACCCTCCTTCCTGCATTCTCAAAGAGTACAGCTTCTTCCTTAGGAACAGTTTATTCACCAAAGACTTCCCCTAATAAATAGATGCTAGTCTCTTCCACAAGGAAGAGGCAGTCTTCTCTTCATGCACATTGAGAAGAATGGAGTCTGCCAAATAGAGCCTTATCAGCCCCTTAGACTTTCTATCTGTAAGGTCCCAATCTTCTTGCTTCATGCTTGTAGGTTTAGCTCCAGACACAGCAATCCAAAGATCTCGATCCACTAAGAGATCCTCCATTTTGAGTTTCCACAACTCAAAGTTACTGCCATTGAACTTCTCTATTTCAATCTTTCCTGGCGTGCTAGCCATCTCAATTTGTAATTATAAATTGAAAAACTTCTACAAGACTCCCACTAAACAGAAATGACACAAAAAACCCAACGTACCCACAAGGATAACACAACTGGCCAAGCTCTGATACCACTTGTAAGGAAAATTAGATGCGGAAACAATTCTCCTAATGTCAAAACCTCAGGGAAGAATGTAGATACACATTTAAATTTTATAATTATAGTTAAATTGAGATGCACATTGAACTAAATATCAAAAATAGAGAATTAGAAAAATACAGATGAACACCAGATATACGTGGGAAAACCCTTACGGGAGAAAAACCCACCACACCAAGAGAAATCACCTTGTATTATAGTAATGGAGATTACATACAAATGTCAGACTTATCTTTCTGATGTCATACTACAGCAGCTTTCACTATGATCAATCTTTGTACAGGAACTTTCAAGTTATAGACTTCACAACATAGAATTCATCCACTGATCATACACAATACTATTCATCCAACTATTGATCGAACCAACCGAACCATTGAGCATCTACAACTTCAAGCTATATTCATGGCATTCCCTGTCTATCAAACTTCCTCATAGAACTGTCACAATGGATTGTCTTCCAACGGTTCCCATTTCGCTCTTCTATTCGTCCACAAGATGCCACATCGGAAAGTCTCACTCAGTCAAACGGCTTCAAGTTGTGTTGTCATATCGGTGAGACATTGAACGTGTCTCCCCGATGCCAACACAGTAAAAACTCGATATCACCAAGACTCCATCCTATCGCCAAGATGTTACATCGAGTCCAAAGAGCTATCGCTTAGCTTTTTCCATGTCGCAAGACATATCACTTTCACTGAGACATCATACCGAAGCTTCAAAGCCACACAGTTGTTAGTTTTCCATTCGGCAAGACAATCGTCCTTCAGTGAGACCACATACTGATATTCAAAGTCACATCGAACTGTCATACTGTCGGCAAGACTTACCACTCTTGTCAAGACCTCATACCGAGTTCTCAATTCATACTGACAATAGACTTCTTCATCGCTAAGACATTCAACTATCACCGAGAGATTTCACCAAGATCTTTATGTATATCGAGCACCGAACGACAGTCGCCAAGACATTCATCCTTTGCCAAAGGTTTTACTGAGATCTTAAGTTACACCGAAGCCATACTACTATCGGCAAGACCTTTTCCCATCACTAAGACCTCTCACTGAGACCTTTGCGCTGCTCTGAGTGTACACCGTTGGTGAGACATTCCTTATCGATATAAGTTATACCGAACTCCAAGGCTTTCCCCGAAGACTTCAAGCTAAACACTGTCGGTGAGACAATCATCTTGTTGAGAGCTCAAAGCGAACAACCAAGACTCTCCCTAATGCCCAATTGAATGGTCTGTCATCCAGAGGTCTCCACGGGCAGTAAGAGATACGGTGAACACAAAATGTCATAGTGATAGGAACGTTCGGTGAGACAGAAGCTAGGTCACAGCGACCTATACAAATCACAATGTATCAAAGCTACTAGTCGGCCAGACATGATGGATGTCACACCGACATTGCTTGAATAGAGGTTTCAGCTTGTGGGATTGAGACATATATTTCCAACAACCTATAGACCTTATCTTGGGGATTCTGATTTTACACGAGATCATTTAGGGAAGCCTAAGATTTAAAATACCATTTTTTTTACTTTAAGTGAGGGGTTCATATTGAGCATACATGTTTGAATTATTCAGTGGGATAAGTCTATAAAACCTTGTTGTCAATTTGATCCTATTGTGGGACTATTTTTGGATACGTCTTCTAATGTACTTTGAACTATGATGTCTAAGTTTGAAATAGTGGCATGTAGACCTTTCCTTGGGGATTTTGATTTTACATGAGATCATTTATCTAGAATTTAATAAAGAGGGTATTTATTGCCATGTGGGTGGTGGTAATATGGGTCTTCCAACCATAATATCTTTGTGTTCCTCTTCTTTGTCTAAGACTATTGTTTTTTTTCTACACTGAATGGATGTTTCTTTAGTTTTAAAAGTGATGCTTCTCAAACTACTAATTATATCGGTTTGTTTTCTAATAATGAGTTCAAAGTTTGGTTGAATGATAGCACCTTCAAGGTCAAGTTATTCAATGGGAGAAATCATTCTCCAAATAGTCATGTGCGGTTCAATTGTGTCAATTTATCTTGCTTAAGTGAATTTCTTTTACCACAAACACTTGTCTTGATTAAGTGACAAACTAGATGTCTATGTCAAAAACATTATAAATTTCACAAAGTCCATTTTGTGAAAAGGATGAAGTTCAATCCATAGTTGCTTATGTTAACTTTGGGAAATATTGATTGAGAGATAAACCAAAATACTTAGAAGCCTCTAAGAAAAAATTCTTAGGACAAGCATTAATATCAAGGTTTTATCAAAGGGTATCCATATTTAGACCAAAGGGTTTGAAATTTTGAAAAGATTTTGTTGATGTTTGTTTGTAATGTTTTGGAACCAAGCAAAGTATTTAAACTGACTCACAAGCATTTACAACCTTAGGTTCAAAAGATACTACTTGTTGAATCCCCACTTGGATTTCTTCAAACACTAAGACAATGCGAATAGATAGAGATTTGGCGACATTGGCTCCCCTCCACGGCACACACTTCTTGAGATCACCAAATCTCAAATCCTAAAGACCCAAGGATCCTAAGGATTTTCCTATTTCAAAAATTGAATAGTAAAATGTGAGGCGGCTTCAGAACGACCATCCTTGCACTAGCAAGTAAAAGGTTTTTGACTTCTAAACAAGTGGTTCATAATAAGGGCTTTCGTACAAGGTTGCCATACACACAAGATTAACTCAAAATTATAGCTAATCAAGAGGCCTCCCAGTATCTTCCTAACAAGATATTTTGATGTATCACATGGATACTAAGGGTGACACTTGTCGGTATGACACATCTGCACCTATTGTTTATGAATTTCAACATAAACACATTATTTATATAGTGGCTTGAAAGATATTGGCTTTAGCTTGTTTCCTCTTGGTTCATTCCCTCCTTTTGAAGTGGGGAGGCAGGCCCTCTAAAGATAAACAAAAGCAAAGAAGTACATTTGTAGTTTGATCTCCCCATTCACATGAATCAAGAAGAGAACACACACCACACCTTTCATCTACAATAGCATGGGGTTCATTTTTAATCTAAATTGAAAGATGTAGGTGATTATACAAAGTGTTAAGGAATGTTTCTATTTCTCAAGATAGCTGAGTGGCGCAAGAGAATTACATACGCATTCAATAACAAAGATGTAAATAAAAACATAGAAAACACTTGTTAATTTTAACCCCTAAAGCTAAGATGAATTCATTTATGCACCAAATAAAATGTTAAGTCATTTTGTCCAATTTTAAACCCAAAGAAAATTGATGAAGTGAGGGTTCAATTTTAGTCTCGTTTGAGCATTCTTTTTAAGACCCAATTTAAAATTAGTGTGGTCCTACAACATAAAATAAAAAGCATGAAAAATGGGTTATTATTACTCCAAAAGTGTCAAAATTCTTATTACAATTATAAGACAGAAAGATAAGAATGCTTCTTCACTTTGCCTTTTATCATCCAACCTGCAAAACCTAGTTAGCCTAACAACTAGAACAACGTTAGAAGCATGTTAGTAATCTGATGAAGCGAAAACATTAAAACACATGCTAAAAAATGATTGTCAATTTTCTTAATAGAGTTAGGCGTCACTATTCACAATAATGTCACTCTATAGGAAAACCAATGACGACGATAGCATCACTATTTGGGGAGCATCGTAGTTTACAAATTTTGATACCTCTAAAAATTATTAGCGTTGTCATTTAGTTTAATCAGTGTAAGGATATTAAATAGGCATCATTTTTTTTAGATGAAAATAGCGTCATTGTATGGCGATGCCCAGCAAAGGTGTCACTGAAATTCTTTTGGGCGTCACTGTATCCTGCAAAAAAAAAATTAAAAATAGAAATTGATTAAATTTGATCAATTATTTCCTCCTTCTAGTGCTAGAATGTGACCAATGGATTAGTATGGGTCAATTACACTTGATCCATGAAGAATCAAAGCATAACAAAGCCACTAATGTCAAATCTCAATAGGATCATTCAAATGAAAGTTAAACTAAACATTTATCAAAACTACACATTCCAAACTACGAAAGCTCTAAAATGTCTATTCTAATCCTTTCAAAACTTATCCCGTTGTGGGAGTGGTGTCGCATGGATGTGGAATAGCGACCCTTTCCCAATCTCGTGGATAAATGATCTTTCCCCAATCAATTTTATTGAAGAAAACTGATGGAACAGTTGTGAGATGTGTATGAAAACATGATTTTAATCTAAATGAGCATGATGCAAGCTAGATTAATATGATTTTATGTTAGATGATGAAGATAAACAAATGTTAACCTAATTCTAAATGGATTCTAACCTAAAAGATCCAAACCCTAATTAATTAAACAAACTAAATGGATGCATTATATGATCATGGAAGCCATTAATGGAAGCTCAAAGCTAATTAATGCAATTAAAATAAACTAAAAGATGCTAAATGTGTGCTAAATATGAGTGTGATTGTGAGTGATTTTAACATCATAACTCGAATGTTAAAAGATGGACCCATTTGTCTCCAAATAGTGACCTATTTATAGGAAAGCAAATAAAAAATGAAGGGATAAGATTGAAAAAGCTAATAAATGGTCAAGGATGGAAGAAATTGGAGGCATGGATCATGGATTCTCATCAACGAGTGAGAATGCAAGATGAGATTTAATCAAGGGCTAACATTCCTTCAAAAAAACACACTTTCAACTTGTCCAAGAGGTCACAAGTCAACTTGCTCAAGAAGCTAAGTAAGTTTGTTGAAAGAAAGGAATACTCCCCTTTTTCAAATGAGTGAAGAGAGAGAATATTCCTTGGAATATTCTCATGGGTGAGGGAAAAGGATAATTTAGTTAATTAAAACTAAATTAAATTGTGCAAAAGGGGGGAGAATATTCTTTGGGAATATTCCCTTGCAAGTGGGGGGAATTAGATTGATTAAGATAATTGATAATTAAACAATGTTAATTAAGCAATTAGGGGATTAGAAGAATTTAGATGATATTCATTAAATTAAGTGATTTAATGAAAGGGGGAAAGGTGATTACATTTAATTAAATAACTTAGGGTTATTTAATTAAATGAGAATATTTAGGGAATTAAATTAAATAGTTTGATTTATTTAATTTAATAGGATAAAGTGTTAGTATAAAATGGGGTGAATTAACCTGATGAAGTTAATAGGTGAAAATGGTGCCATTAATTAATTAGCTAGACCAATTTAATTAATTAAGTGAAAAGAGGATGGGTTTTAAGAGGAAATGATGTTAGTATACCTGATTTGAGTGTATGATATTGTTTGGGACATTTTTCAATGTCTACAATAATAATTTGTATCTATCAACATTTTTATTCATGAAGGTAAAGTTAACTTAATGTCTACAAAATTTGGTGTAACATACTTCCCCCCTTGTAAATCATCATCCCCGATGATTTTTAAGTCCTAAACATATATATAAAGTCAAATAAGGTTTTTACCTTTAATTTCCTCATCATGTAAGAAATAAGTATATTTCCAACTACTCTCTCCTTGTAGCACGACCCCTTGCATTCTTGTCCTTCCCGAACCTTGCATTGAGTGGCTGCACTCACATACAAGGAGTACTTATGTACTTCACACATACTTTCCCTTTAAAGTACTATATATCATAAATATATTAACTCCTTTGTACTTCATAAGTACAATAGTGACCATATCCTATATGGCACCTATACCCTAGTGATTGAAAAACACATTCTCACTGGCTAATGTAATTATCCTTAGTGTGACCCAAATAGATAAGGAATGTTGGTTTATTGTACACTACACCATGGGTCCCATCCTTTCTTTTGATGTTTATGCCATTAGACAACTCAAAAGCCGAGATTGTCCATTACTGACTCAACCATTTACCTTAAGCATAATAATGTAGCTTCCTAATTTAAGCTTTGTATCAACAAAGTTTCCTTGATCCTTCGATCTATTATTCCATTTATGACAACATTTTTTGTCCTAGCTTCCCCCAACTTTTAGGAATTTCAACTCCTCTTTCATAAATGGGTCATTTATAATTATATAAGTTTATTGTTTTCTAAAAATATTCCTCAAACCCTCCAAGATTGGATTTATCCCTTTTTCCTAACTGAGTAACTTAATGTAATAAATTGAGCACTCATTTAATTGATTTTTTTATAAGATGACCATGGTTTTCTCAAAACCTTATCATTACTTGCTTTTCCTCCTCAAAGTTAACCTTCTTAGGAACATTAAGCAATTGCTTCCCACAATATGTTGTTTAGGACTAATATCCTATAAATAAAATTTACCAATTTGTATTGGTGACCTTGGTGAGTCTATCCACCATAACATTATTTCAGTTCCATCGACATAGAAAGATTAAACTATTCTAATGATCTACCACTCCCTCATTGGAATTTCATAAGAGTATACAAGTCCTACCGATGTTGACATCATGTCTTCATCCTTTGGCATACTAGACAACTTGCTACATTCCTTGCAGCATCTTACTCTAGCCCCTTCTAGATTTAGTGGTTTCCAATTCATCAAATAATTTTGTCATCACTTTTTCCCAAGTACGACATCAATTTACCTCATTCTTTCCTTAATCTACCAAATTTTAGGTACATAGGTTTTTTTTTTTATTCATAATAGTTCATTCCAACTAAGTGAAACCTCTTCCTTGGACTTATGCTATATTTTATTTTCAAAATATAATCATTAGATATTTTTGTGGAGATAAAACTCTTTCTTCCTAGGTCATCCATACCATGGATTTCTTTTGTCTTTTGATTATTTCCAAAGTTGTAACCTAATTTTCAGCTCAATTTATTTCTTCCATAGAGCATTTTATATTAGTTGAGTAACAATTCTCATTTAATTATACTGACTTGACATTGTCTTCCAAAAGTTGTCAGCAATATTACATACCTAGTTTCCAAGCATGAACATTTTCTTTATAACTCATAATCATGAGTTCATGAATCTTCCCTTTCTGATAGCATAGGTGATAATTTTACCTTACATGAACAAGTATAGTGCCTATTTTTCTCCAAAGTATCAATGACATTAACAATTTTCTCTTCTGAAATAATTTCATATAAAATTTGTGTTGCAAATATTTCTTTCTCATTGGTCACAAACCTTGACATTCCCTCTACCTTTCCCCAATAATTCCAATACCTTATCCTTTTAACTTTACCAACCTTGTTGTGGTCATACAATACTTTGGTTGTAGGTCTTTAAATCATGACTTTCAGAGAAGTCAGAAGTTCTTCCAAATTGAAAATACATTAATATTCTTCATTGTATGGTTTACTTTATTTGAGTCTATCTACTCTCCTTCTTCCCCCCTTAATGTTTCCATGATTTTAGATCATCTTAAATTTAAACTCTTAGCAAACATTCGCTTTCCCCAAATTGAATTGATTTATCATTCCCTGTTGTTGGATTTTGATAGTTGATTGACTATTGCATGCCCTTCTTACCCTCCAAGGTATGCCTTCAATATACTTTTTCATTCCCAAAATTGGATAGATCATTGCCCTTTAATCTCTTAGAATCAATAGTTAGATCCACCAAAATGAGATCTAATGAATAATCAACAATTTTACAAGCTAAGAGGTACTCTAGTATTTCATTTCAATTCTCTTTTCCATGTAAATTAATAGCCTTTTAACTGTAGTGAAATAATATCTTGTATTTGCAAAGCCCCACTTTTTGATGTGTTAACGAGCTTGCCTAAGGGTCTCTATATCAATTGTGTCTTCTCCTTTGTGAGTTGTTTCCAAATTATTCTTTTGTTTTTACACATAGTCTCTTCTATATCCAATTTCTTTTGGAACATCTAAACATAAGTTTACTTTTCTTGACAAGTTGGTAAGTCCAATTCACACTTCAATCAAACTATGTTCTAACTAAGCCTTTTGTCCAAATTGTCCATTTTACTTTCTAGGATTTTATCTTGCAATCATCTTTCCAAGTAATGTTGTCCCAATTCTTAGTAATTCTACTTTATCATAACCCTTAAACACTCCAAAGTTTCTTGGTTTCTTTTTCCTATCTTAATTAGAACTCCACTTTGACCTTGCCTATTTTGGTTGACAGAATCAGGTCGGCTTTCATCTTCTCCTTTTAAGTTGTTTCCCTTTACTAACCAATCTGGTCTCTAGCCTTTATTCTAATGTATCAACCTTTCACTCTTTAATTAATATGCAAGATCTTAATCTTGTACTAAATCAAATTTTTCATGGGATATCCAACCTCTTGGATACATTCCTACTTGATTTTTATTCTCAAAATGTTGAATTCCAGCTTCAATTGAAGTTTCCATTTTATGCTAATAGTTAGTTCTTTTCCAATAGATAATACTCATAGATTCTTAATCCAAATTTCTTGAATCTTCGCATCTACAAGTTGCTAGAGGAAGATTTCTTCAATCCTTTCTATCCCTTATAGTCATTTAAACTATTTCGTAAGGTGAGGGTACTCATTGGTAATCCTCCATAACCTTCCTATTGAACTTGGTTGCATAATATTCCACAATCCAACTTAGGTGTTTGTTGATTTAGGAGTTTCCAACTCCAAGGATGACTATTTCCTTTAAACAAGTTTTTTTTAGGAATTCTTAACTTCCCTTTTTGTTTCCCCTTTGTTATTTCCCTCTTGCCATCTTGGCATAAGAACCTTTCAACCTTTAACTTCTAATAAGGTTTACGTTTCATGTACATAATGAGCTCATAAGTTCCAGAGTTGAACCTGGTAGCTCTGATACCATGTGTAACATTCCCATTGTTCTACATAGTAACTTTCCTAAGTTTCAACCTTAAGTAAATAGATCAAGCATCTTAGCCAATATGAGCAATAAAAAATTTCTTTTCAAGACTATAAAGATAGCATGCACATTTGAAATAAATGTATTTCCAAACTTTTCCATTGCATTATATCAAAGTATTTCAACTTTCCAAACTAATGATTACATAGTACATGATAACATGATATAATTTCTCTTTTACAATCATTCCATAGATATGGATACAAAATACACAAACAAGGCTTTGCAAAGCTTACTATAAATAGAGGTACGAATGGTCCAGGTGCCCTCCATCAAATCTTGGTTGCCTACTGATGAGGAGAAGCATCACTCAAGTGCTTTTCTACCAACCTTGGACTAACTGCGGTCCCCTATACATCTATCAAACTGATAGATGGCCCTACCCTTCGATGAAGAGATTGTTTTGGTAACCTCATAATAAAAATTGACCTTTCCTAAGCTTGGTGTTGTGTCCTACATATCTAGATCTATCACACAGTGGCTACAACCTACACATATGACATTCCCCTACCTAGTATGTAAACCTGGATCATACTAAATTGACAGTGTAAACAGTGGCAACTTACACTGCTTTGGTCAAAGTATTCATCACGCAGTACTTCAAGTGGAAGTCATATACTTCACCCACCTTCCTAGCTTGATTTGTATTGACCACTCATAATCTATGCATAGGCTATTCCCTTATGCCATGGAGTAACCTTAACCCCAGGAATAAGCTATAACCCTTCAAGTACACTATGACACTACTTCTAAGTAATCAAAGTAATTCTAACATACCATTTAACCAATACGGATAAACATAACGTCACATCATTATTTTACTCTATTTTAAAAGTACATTCACATCAATAAAAGTTCCCCTACAAGAGTGTAATCTCAACAATTAAATGACACTATTCAAAAGGTTTAAAATCTCATCAATAAATGACCTCAAAAGTTTAATATTTAACAATAAATAACTTCAAACAAAGATATGATCAACTTGATCATAAAGGCTAATTCCAACCTATGTGCTGTAATCACTAATCAAGTAAACAACCCAACCAAATAGGTTAAATTCTTGACTTAGGGTTTCAACCAAAGTAAAGTAATGTTCAAGTCAATCATAAAAGTTCTCTTTCAAATACCTCATACATTCACTTGTTTACTATATTTTCATATCATCCAGAGGACATAATCAACTTGCGAGGAGCTGGTGCTTTTATACCCATAGTCCTCTCACAATATAGTTCTAGGTTACCAAAATGTGTGTCATCTTTTTAAAATTTTGATGATTAGGAATAGACTCTTTAAAATAAGATAATATCATAACCATAAAATACAACTCTCAACCATACCATTGAATATCGGCATAAAAGTTTATACCCTAACACTAGGGTTAAGACTCATTTTCTATCTCAAGGAGATAAGAGCAATCAATCAAGAAAAGATTATCAATCAAGGTTTGCACAACATCATAATGATGATATTTTCACTAAGTAGTTCTACGACTCAACCAAGTTAAACATCAACTATATAAGCTCTATCTTTTAATAGTATTTAATACTACTATAAACACCCATTCCTTATTATGGAGTATATACATACATTCAAATAATAGAAATTTCTAGACTAGGTACATCTAGAATCTTTCACTTCCACATAAAGAAGAGAATAACCTTTCCCTAAAGCAATTGAACTATTTTCCCAAATAATACATATAATGTCACACAATCTTTTCAAATATAAAACAAAGCATAAAAGAGTAGAAATCAACATGCCTGTTTATGTAATGCTCCAATTGATCAGGTTGGATTCCCAACACATCCTTCCCAAATTAGTAAGCAATTCCTCAAACTATCTCTTTTTCTCTTCACCAAAATCTAATTCTCAAAACCTCTCACAACTCTCAACTCAAATTAGCAACAACTCATAATTTAAGCAACAATAGTACAAATATGCATCCCTATTAAGGTAAAGAGCACCTCTATTTATATACAAAGGTGAGCAACTGTAGGCTAGAAATAGGGTATCCAAGATGACACTTCTCAATCCAAAAGGTTCAACTCAGTAAGAATAAGAAAAGGTGGCAGCTAAATCATTGCACGAAAATAACATACACATAGTGAATGAGTCACTTTAATCAAATGGACAACAAGAATGATAATCAGGAATGCAAGGTTATTGTCTTCTATAGGTTGACTAACTTTGGACAGGTTCACATTTGACCATTTCACATATTCAAATTGCTTTATAAGCTGGAATACGTACTACAGATTAGACTCCTCAATGCAAGTGAGGTTCATAACTTGGCACCACGTATTCCCATGCACCCCTATTCTTATGCTTGCTTCTTGAAAGACTAGGTCTAAATTTCTATTTACATGCCTCATCTTCCACTTAGCATTCATAAATTATTGGCTAAGTCACAATGCATTGAGTTTGTAGCCTACACTTGGTTAAATCATTGAAGACAAAGTCAAAGAGCTTGCTTTACATGGATTTATCCTTGATGCAATGTGAAACCTTAATTCCTATTAATCATGTGCCATGGTCTTTTGACTTATTCAAGATATTCATGTGTTGACCTACGTGAATGGACATCCTATATGCCAAGTGTATACACCTAAAAACAGTCATCATATTTAGTTAATTAAATACAACCTATTGATTAATGCTTCAACTACATATAAATAAGGTCTTTATTTATATTGTTCACTCTTCTTTTAATTCTCCAAAATCACATTCTTCTAAATAATTAAATAAACAAAATACCCTAAACTTGTTTATTTAATTAACCTTCCTTAATCCTAATTAAGAATTAGAGCACATTTCTACAACTTTTTGTGTGCCACCTCATAAAGGTCACATGAAAATAAATAAGCCTAATTATTAATTAGAATTATCCTCACACACTTCCACCAATGGGAAAAAGCACATGGCTTTATTCCCCCACACTTCCAACAAAGTTGGAGCACATGGGTCTTTGTTTCACACACTTGGGAATCCCATACATTTGGCATGTTTCCAATTGGTCAAAGGATTCTCTCCACACACATGGCATGTTGTCCTTGTTCAAGGGGACAACATCATGATTCCTTTCATCTCCACTGTCTATTATTTATCCTTTGAATCTAGATCATTGATAGGTGCCACCTCATAAAATGCTTGAGAAACCCTATAATTACACCCTCTTGCCTTAGCATTTATCATCCACAATTTGAGTAAAGTTACTATGCAAGTTTATCTTAGGAGCTTGGAGCTTTCATGGAGTCTTATACTTAGTTTTCATATCATGTGTTACTTTACATTCTCATCTTAGATTAATTAATTGCTTCATAGTTACATTTTATCATCCCCATTGCATCATAGTTACATTTTAGGTTAGTTTGTTTTATGTTTGCATTTGATCGTATGCATAATCATGGATAGTTCATTATAGTTTCATATCATCTCATTCATCTCCACTTGTTCATTCATCATCAACATCATCCTTCATTTATCATTGTATTCATCATCAATTCCATCATCTCATTTCATTTAGAAGCATACCACTAATCCTTTCAGCACACATTTGCACATAGAAATCATCTTAGCTTGCATATTAAGCATCAAATCTCATTTTCTAGGTAGTCATTTTAACAACCATTGTGCCCATAGAAATCTAAGGGCCAAACAGTTTAACAAATCCCTAGAAATAGAGGACAATGATACATATTTGAAATATTTGATTGTATTATGAATAGAGTAGTTTTACTTGCTTCAAACATTGAATGTAAACTGTCTCATTAAGGTTTGTGTTGACTTTAGAATCTCTCCACATTTGACACACGCACAAAATGGCACCCACTGTGGGGCCTTTGCCTCACTTGTTTCTAACATTTTTGCAAATTTCATGATCGCGGGTTCAAATTGAAGACTTGGGAGCCTTTTGCACCTATTTTGAGGCAATTTTGGGTTGTTTTTGGAGTTTTGGTGCCTTTTGTCTCTATTTTGGCGCCTCTTGCTTGAGTTTTGGCACCTCTTACAAGTTGTTTCGAGACTGTTTTCACTTGTTTCGGGACCATTATGGGCCACTTTTAGAGTTTTGGTGCCTTTTTCACTTGTTTTGGCGCCTCTGGCTTGAGTTTTGGCACCTCTTGCAAGTTGTTTTGAGACTGTTTTCACCTATTCTGGGACCATTCTGGGCCACTTTTAGAGTTTTGGCACCTCTTGCAAGCTGTTTTGAGACCATTTTCACCTGTTCTAAGACCATTCTGCACTATTTCTGGAGTTTTGGCACCTCTTGCACCTATTTTGGTGCCTCTTGCAAACTATTTTAGGGAGTTCTAGCTTTTCTAACTCTGTTTTTGAGCTTTTTGTCTCTGTTTTGGCACCTCTTGCCTCTGTTTTGGGGCCTATTGTCTCTGTTTTGGTGCCTCTTGCATTTTTTCACCAAATTAGAAACTCACATTTTGTGCTGTGTGTTTGCAGGTTTTCCCCGATTCATTGTCAAAGACTCAAGACATAAACTACTAACATATTGCACAGACGTTATGTACTTGTTTCCATTTTGGTTAAGTTAGGAACATAGCTTAAGTAAAGGGATAATGAACATCATGTTTCCTTTTGGTTAAGTTAGGAGCATAGCTTAATTAAAGGCAAATGAACACCATGTCTTTTGTATGTGATGGATGGTAGGAATATGCTCTCCCCTTAACTAGGTGATCCAAAAAGCCAAACCCATTCTTGTTTATGTGCAAGTGTAAGTGGAGTATATAGCATGAGTTCTCACTTTATTCATGTGAAATAAAGATCAATCGAGCTATGGGTATACTTGCTTTCTTTTGTTTATTCTAGAGGGCCTACCTTGTGGGAAAAAGTAATCACCCAAAGGAACGACCCAACCAATAACACGCTAAAGCCAAGCGACTTCCAACCAGGATATAAATGTGGATACTTGAGGAAAGTTCAAGTATCATGAGGATAATTATGATGAGATGGATCAAAAGGAACTCTCACCACATGGATTATCCCCCATGAACGGAATGCCCGCATTAAAACCCTTGTTGTAGATTTTCCAAAATCCTTTATCTATTCTTTGGTGTAGCAATGGTCATTGCCAAGGCATCCACATTCTCGTAGTTTTTAGTAGAGGTGATCAGTTCACCATGGGAGTTTCATGGGGACTGGAAGCTTGGTTGGCCTGAGAAGAGAGTGCATTGTAAGGGGGAGCCCGTGCATCCAAGCTTCTGAATTCATCCACTAAAGATAGTGCAGTTGGGGTAAAACCCGCGTGGAATCTAAAAGAATACAATCTTACATAGCCTTAGGAGTGTATGTTATGCTTGATATGTCTTCAAAATGAAACTCAAACAAAACACCATCAAAAACGTTACATTTTGAAAGTGAAAACCTTGATTCAAAAATACATTCATTGAGGTAGACAAGTTAGTAACTTAGGTCCATCCATCTTCATAAAATCAATCCTTTCAGCAATGTTCAAACTTTCCTTAGGAAAAACAGAGTCAGAATATGTGGTTTACACGATGATTTCATGAAAGATCAAGATTAGAAAACTAAAGATCAAATCTCTTAGTCCAAAACAACATCAAAAATGTTTGTCTATGCTCTACGACTTTAGAGAAAGGTGAACCTTCAATTTTTACAAGAAAGCTTGTAAGAACAATCTAGAGTTATACATGATGTACTATGGTCAAAATCCAAGACTTTTCCAACATTTTGAGTACCTTAATTACACCTCGTGAATCAAAACTCTAAGTCCAAGATCATTCCTTAGATACCTTAGAAGTCTAAACTTGTTAAAACCAACCTATACAAGTGGAACTTTCCAAACTAAACCTAGATCTAAACATCTCAAAGTGCCTAAATCGTCAAAATCTATCATATCTTTGATTGTTAAACCTAGTTTCATCATCAGGATTTGTCATCCTTTAATCACGAAACAATGTCATGCAATCAAATCAAACTTAGTCTAATCAATAGAATTTGTCATTCTATTTGACTTAGTTGTAATCCTTGGCACTCCTCCAAAGAAAGATCAAAGTTTAGCTAAAATATAACACTTGCATGCTCATTCAAACAAGGTTACAAAAAAAAAAGCTCGAGGAAAAAGGACTTGAAAATCAAAACATTGAAACTCAAAATAGTGAAATCCAAACCACCATGGCTGAAATAGATGAGGATCAATTGAATCTTTAGCTCATCAAATGAAAAATCTTCAACAAAAAATATAGGATATACAAAGGGAAACAACCACAGAAAGACATTTTCTACAACACATCTACCCTTCTCCATCTGACAAAAATCTGGATATGACGCCTTCACCAAAAACTACATCATCCAAGTTCAATGTCTTTGAATTTTTGTAAAATATCAATAAGCCCAAGTCTCAGGCCTCAAACAAAAATGATATTGAACAATCTTACCATGTCATGCATCTATCTTCATCTCCCATAAGCCAAAATAAATCTCAGGATTCTTTCCCTCAAGTTAACAATTCCATCCAACCACCTTCTTGTATCATATCTTCTATATCCAATGATTCATGTCAATCTGTCAGTCCAAACCATGCTATCATAGACTCCTCTACACCTCAAGATCAAAACATTATTTCCACTTCATCCGATGATACCAAAATTCCACAAGTTCTTCCAATCTATGACCAAGACCCCATCTCTCAAGAATTCTATGATGATCCCCTCCTCTCATCATCCACGATGACTCCCTTCCATCTCAAGAGAAAAGTATCTTTCCAAGTCCTTCTTCCACCCCATCTAATGAATCCATATCATCTCATGATTCCATTGCATCCCAAGAGCATGATAATTCTTCCATCCTATCTAATGATGTCCTATCACCCGATGATCAAGATATTTTTTCTCATCAAGATCAAGATATGCTTCCATCCAAGGATATCCCTTCATTCCATGAGGATGTTCATCCTTCTCAAGATCAAGATATGCCTTCCATACAACCACATGATGATTCCACACCTAATGAAGAGCAAGCTACTTCATCTTCTACACCTTTTGATCCTCTTCCAATTCAAGATCAAAGTACCCCATCATCCCCATGTCAAGATCCTACCACACCTATGCAAGCTATCCATGAACCCCACACCTACAAATTGGGATCCTCCACCTTCATCCACTCTAGTTTACTTCCAACACCTATCCTTTCATCCATATCATATCCTCCCCAAAATGGACTTGTGTCTTGTTTCACAAACAATACATATCCCATTGGTAAACGAAGGTTTCAAAGTATGAACTACAAAGGAAAAGGATTAGGCCTTCATGAACAAGGTATCTTAGAACCCCTTTTTTCTCAAGAAAACCCATATTACCATGGCATTGGTTTTACACCTAAGTATCCTAGTCCTTCAAACCTTCCATCTATCTTAGGTCCTCATCCTAATCCACCAAACCTTCCATCTATCCTAGGTCCTCATCCTACTTCATCAAACCTTCCCTCTATCCTAGGTCCATATCCTATTCCTCAAGAACAACAAAGGCACACATCCTTGATGCCCTTTCAAAATTCTACCACCAACAACTCATCCATGATACCTCCATACCATTCATCTCCAACCATCTCTCCTATTGCTCTTGGAAGCAATTTGGGTGCCAAATGTCAAAAGCTTCCATATCAAAATTCACATGTGTCAAAGGATCAACATGTCTCCTCGAAGAGGCATGCAAAAATAAAAGAAAATTTGATCCAAAATCAAAGGAAAAATCAAAAAGGCCACAAAGGCCCATCAAAGAGAAAAAAAAAATTCTAAGACCACGAAGGTCTATAAATCAAAGAGAAAAATCTCAAAGGCCACAATGGCCCACAAAGGAAATATCAAAGTCAAAAATCATGTGGATTCCAAAAAGTCTCATAGAAGCAATGAAATCTAAATCGGCACACAAATTTGCTAATTCAAAATCTTCCTCCAATCTTCCATATAAAATCCTATCACCTTCCAAATCCATTTTTCCTCCATCACTTCATCACCCTTCAAGGTGTGTTCCAATGTTGATCTTTCCATCCTTTCCATCTATCCATCAACAAACCTTTCAACCTCCTATCCATTATCCCATCATACCCTAAATGTGCCAATGTTTAGGACTGCAATTTTTGATAGCCATGGTTTATTAGAGAATGTATTCGAGAGATATTTGGTTGTGAAACTTGATGCTTAAGTCCTGTTGATGTGTCCAATGGCATAGCAATGTGTAAACAGAATATTGCTACTTTGCTTCTCCTAAAAGAGAAAGACAACACATGGATATCTTAGCTCCCAAGGTCTTTGTAGTTGGTTCTCAACTGTGTTGATGTTGCTCAGTGGTCAATGTAATAGTAATGTTCAAGGGGCCTGCTGGTGTTGAGCTTCTCGATTGTTCTAAGATTAAGCATGAATTTAAACCTACTCTAACTAGGGTTTTTAAAGAAATAGAAAAAGATAGATCAGAGCTTTGGAACAGAAAAGAATGTTAATTCATCCAACTTAACCAGACTCGTTACCTTTCAAGGAATTCCTAACTAAAACTATAGAACAAAATTAACTTGTGACTAACACACAATTTCATTCATTCACAGTGTTGATTTCAATAACAAATTGCAAGTTACCATTTAAACAAAACATCAAACAAGACTTCATTCCTTGAAAGCTTCTCAAATCAAATGATTAAACCAAGATAAACAACATTCTAAAACACAATCTAAAGTAGATTTTAATTTGGTTGCTTCTACTATTAGTGAAATAGATAAGCAACATTTACAAATCTGGCACAATCACTAGTGTACAAAAAATCCATGACTCCAAATTATTTCCATCTATACTAAGAAAACTGAAAAGATACATTACTAGCTATGTTGAATCTAACTCCTATCTAAGAAGGAAAAACAAGCTCCTATTACAAAGAATCGGGATGTAGCTCTATCTCCTTTCCTTTAGAAAATTCCTATTCTATTTCTACTATTTTCTCTCTCTCTCTATGTATTCTAAAACTTCTAACCCTTTACGAAGAGGCAAGAATTCCATATATACATAGTGTATCAAAAAGAATGTGCTAGCCCCTAATTTTAGGGTTTACAAAATATCTCACTTAGTTGCAGGAGGATCGGCCCTTAGATCTTTTGAATATAGTTAATGCTGCCTTGATTAGCATCCTCGTCCATGTTGGTGAAGGTTGTTCAAGGGATGATCTGTAGATCCTTTGCAGCTACAGCATTAACTTTAGCCTTTGTGTCCATCTTTGAACTCCTTCACAGAGTTGCCTTGAATGCTTTAAAGCATTGTCATTAATATGAATCTTCCTTTCGCCAACAGACCTCACAGTTGTCCCTATGACTTGTGGTTGCTTCTTTCCTTCAGCCTCCTTCCTACTCTAGACTTTTCTACACATTGACCATCACTGGAAGCAGCATAGGGCCTCTCTTTAGATCTGAACACCATCGCCTGAGTTGATCCACCACCTTTTGATCTCAGAAGATCTAGACCGGTTGCATTTTGTTGGTCTTCTCTAAGGTGGTAGTCAATTAGTCAATGGCTCACTTTTAGTTCCTTTTGATTGGGTGAACAAATGCCATGCTAGATTTTTAGGCAGTCAAAGGTTATTCGAATGGCATCGCATGTCGGTGAGACACTAATCGTGTATCCCCGATGTGATTATACCCCATAGTAGCCATCAGTGTAGCATGTGACAATCGGTGAGACATTTTAGCAAGCTATAGAATTCATATCAATACCACAAAGACTATCAGCAAGATATCATTCCCTCACCAAGACCTCTCAGTGAGCCCTTTCTTTCTTTAGCGAGCACACCCACATTTGGCAAGACCTCAGAGGGTCGGCAAGATGCTACCCCGAAGTCTCTCTGTCTCGGTGAGACCATCGCACTCAGGAAGACATCTCCCTGATCCCTAATCATCCCCTCAGAGCTTCTCTGAGCTCATTCTTATTCTCTGGGCTCAAGCTCCTTTTCCTTTTGGCAAGACCTCTCAATCGGCAAAAGGTCGTGGCAAGTTCCCCTCGGTTATACCAATATCCCTTTCATTGGAAAATCCATCACTGTCGGAAAGAGATAAAGCGGTCGGGAAGACCTTATATCGAGCCCCTCTTCTCTTGGCAAGCACATTCCATCTTGGGGAGACCTCTTCATTTCGGGGAGACCTTACCCCGAACTCATGCCCCTTTCATCGAGACCTCACTGTATCGACAGGACCTTTCATCAAGCGCATCCACTACACCTAAGGGAGAAAAAATGTTGGCAAGGCTACCACTAGTCGACAAGACCAACATCAATTGGGGAGACATCTCAATGAGTTCATGTCAATCATCCTGAGCTAGGCCCGGGCCTCTTTCATTTCGGTAAGACTTTATTTGGTCATTGGGACACTATGGAAAAATCACCCCACTCTCGCCGAGCCCAAACTCTTTCTTTCAGTGAGACTTTGACGGGTCGACGAGACCCTTTGCCGATATTATCTCCAATCGGCGAGACCTTCTTCCTTCACCGTGACATTACACCAAAGTCACCTCTTTTGTTGAGACCTCATTTCATGTTGGGGAGACATTACACTGAAGTCTCCCCTGTTGTTGCTGAGACTTCTGTTTGTCGGGGAGACTTCTCCCCGAACCCAAATCCTTTCAGCAAGCTCAAAACTTTCGGTGGGACCTCCCTCAGTTGGCAGAAAACTATGCCAAAGGCCTACCCCCTTTGGTGAGGACTCATTTTGCTTCAAGGAGACCTTTCATAGTCGGCAGGACTTCATGCCGAAAGCAAACCTCTCTCCCCGATGTCGTTCTTCTTTCGGCGAGACCCTGTAGTCACACAGACCTCATAGCGAAACTCAAAACTTTACCCCAAAGGCAACATCCTTTAGTGGGACAACCCCCAGTTGCCAAGACATCTCAGCGAGCCCAAACCGCTACGCCAATGCCGCTTCACCTCGCCAAGAGTTCACCTTGTCGGGAGACCTCACCTCGAAGCCACCTTTGCCGCTGAGACCCTGCCTCTTCAGCCAAACATCATGCTAAAGGTAAATCTTTCCCAGCGAGATCCCCTAATGACATCTTTCCTCAGTGTGACCTCCCATGTTGGCGAGACCTTTTTCCAATGTAAAACCTTCTCTGAGAGCTCTTGTGAAAAATTGTCAGCAAGAGGTTCATTCGTCGGTGAGACCTCTTGATGATGCAAACCTCCTTTCACCGAGACTTCTTCCTGAGTGGAGAGACATATAAGAGCCTACGACAACTGAGATGTCATGGTGACCAGTGGATCCCAAATGAATAATACACCTCGCCAGTCGGCAAGATACCTGAAAGGTCTCAGCGAATTTCTTCTTGAGGAGTTTTATGTTGAATGTGATTGAGGCATGCCTTCAGTTGACTTCCCTGAGAGATATCTTTAGATGAATAATTCAATCCTATAAAACAATTGCCTCCATTAGTTCTCAAAGGCAAATAAAATACACTATCATAAAATATACTATTGCTTATGATTATTTCATTCAATCTTAGCAAGAAGAAAACCAACTCAAGCTGAGACATAACCAAAATCTGATAGAACAAAAGACAAAATTAAAAGGAAAACAAAATAATTCCAAAGGTCAAAACAAATAACAAAGACAACGAGACCAAAAGAGAAAGGGGACCCATTTTTTTCCAGAATAAAATGGGCTAGTTATGCAAGGCATAACAAATGGCAACTCGGCTAGGAAAATGGTTTACCCATTTTCAAGGAACTAAAGGATTCAACTACCCAGAATCTCTAGTTTATGAACATCAAACTCTAGTTGGGTCAGTTTTAGCAACCAAGGCTGAGCTAGAATCTCAAATGTAAATCAACAATGGCTATCCTTGAATCTATGTGTGTGCTTGATTGTACATCACTCTTTTATAAAAAAATTTCATCTTTCGAATAACAATGTGCAAGATTTGGGCTACATGAGTTGATTCCCTTTGGTTGTTGTGCAATGATATCCTAGGCATTGCTCTGCTACCAGTCAAGCATTCATAGCCCTGACGGCGATACCTCTAGTTTTCTCACAGCATTGCTCTACTACCAGCCAGGAGTCTATAGCCCTGGTAGAGATACTAGAATCACCCATTCATATTGAGTCTTCTTTTCTCTTCAAATAGTTCTCTTTTTTTTGTTTTCTCATAGAGTTTCAAATATTTCATTCAATTTTTTCTCAATATGTCAAATGTTTAACATCTATTCTGGATTGAAAACTACCATAGACCTCATAATAGCACTTGGGAAATTGGATTTTTCACTCAAATCTTACAACACTATCACCCTAGGAAAAATATGCCATTACAAAGGGGATGATCTTGGACGATTTGTGATAGATTCAAAGGAGCTAATGAAGGTCATTTACTTTGCACCTTGTTTTGAATACTTTCCACAACTCATGTTGACAATGGGCACAAAACAAAGAATTTAGGACAAAATCACCCCATCAACAAACTTGAAAATATCTAAACCACTTCTCTCCTAATAACCAAAGTATGCTTCAAATAATAGCCCACCATTTTAAGATGGAAAGAATAGAGAAACCCCAAAGAAAAAAACAAGACAGAAACCAAACAGCAAAGGAAACAAAAAGGACAGAAAGAAAGATCAAACAAGCAACAGTAGAACTATTTACACACATAGAAAAAAACAAACTATTTACATAAGGGACAGCAAATTATTTACATATAGAGGACAAAATTATTCAAGTATAGAAATTATTTACAAGAGAAAACACAGAAACCATTTACACATATGCAAATTATTTACGAACAAGAGACAAACAAATTATTTACGTAAAGAACAGCAAATGCAAAATAGAGAATTAGCAAGTTTTATGACTTGAAATAATGCTTAAGAAACTGCCCATTGACAGGCAAGGGAACAGGATCCCCAGTTAAACTACTTAGTCTGAAATCATTTTCTCCTAGGATCTCAGCAATCTGATAGGGACCCAACCAGAGCTTGTCAAATTTCTGGTGACTGCCCTTCTTTTCGCTAGCTTTATCCCATAACAACACAAGGTCTAATATCCTAAAAGCCTTGATTTTGGATCTTTTTTCAAACCATCACTTGACAATAGCCTAGTGTCTAAAGAATTGTTGCAAGGCAGTATCTCTCTACTCTTCTAATTTCAACAAGGCAGCTAATCTTACTTCTATCCTATCATCACTAGAGTAGAATTTTTGCATGAACTCAAGGATAGGTATTTGGAGGTGGATAGGGAACACAGGCTCTTGCCCATACACTAGCTTGAATGGTGAGGTCTTTAAAGCAACCTTGATCCTAGTTCTATCTGCCCATAATGCAAATCTCAGTTGGGTATGCCAGTCTCTAGGATTGTTTTCTAACAGTTTCTTAATTACCCCTAAGAGATTCTTGTTGGTTGATTTTGCAACTCCATTGCCTTATGGGTAATAGTTTGAAGAATACTTTAAAAAAAAAAATTGATCGTAATCCCATGAAATAAACTCAGCATAAGAGAAGGAAGAGCCATTGTCACATACCAAGGCGAACGGTATCCCAAACCTAGTGGTGATGCATTTGGTGAGGAACTTGATCACTACCTCTATTGTGTTGTTCTTGCAGGGTATAGCCTATGTCCATCTTGTGCAGTAATCAGTGGTAGTCAAAATGAATTTGTGTCCTGTAGAAGAGCTTGGGTTAATTACCCCAATAAAATCCAATGCCCACTAGGCAAATGGCCTTACCTCATAGATGGGTTGCAGTGGCATGGCTGAATGGTGTTCTTTTGATGTAGAGATCTAACATATGTGACATGTTCTTACATATTGGTGGGTGTCTTTGAACACACATGGCTAGTAATAACCAGATCTAAGGATTTGATGTGCCAATGAATCCGTAGACCCATGACCTATGCCATGTTTCCCATGAAATTTAGCAATCATGTGCTTAGCCTCCTGTTGATCAACGCATCGTAGGTACACTCCTTCGAAATTATTCCTGTATATTAATCCTCCTTTAAGCATATAATGTGAGCTCCTCATCCTTAGTGCTCTCCTCTGAGTGGCATTCATTCCCTCTAGACATCAATTGTTGAGAATGAAATTGACGATATCTGTATACCATGGGTCATTGGAGAAGGACTAGGTTATGTATTGCTGACAAACGATGTTGTCACCAGCATTCGCCATGGACTTAGACAGGCCTGTGCCTGTGACAAGTTTCATAGGGCATATCTCCAGATCAAACTCTTGCAAGATGGCCATCCATTTCCCTCTTCTTTCTCCCAACTCGCTCTACATGAGTAGGGACTTCACAGCTGCATCAGGGACTATAGCAATAATCTGACTTCAAAGAATGTAGTGTTTGAACTTCTTGATAGCCTTGACTAGCGCAAAAGCTTGCTTCTCAAGAGGTGGGTATTTAACGTCAACATTTTTGAATGGAGAGCTCATGAAAGCGATTGGCCTCTCCTCTACCTCTCCTCTTCATTGAGTTAGGGCAGCTGCATAGGAATGCTCAGAAGCAAAGGAATAAATATAGAATGGTTTTAAATAGTTAGGGCTAGTGAGGACTGGCACTTCTAAAGTGGATCGCTTGATCTATGAAAACGTGGCCTTTGCCTCATCACTCCATTCTGTTTTGGCATTTTTCTTCATCATTTCATTTAGTGGTTTCACATTTTTTTCAAAACCCATGATGAATTTTCTCACAAAGTTGATCTTTCTGAAGAAAGATCTCATCTCCTTCTTGCTTCCTAGCCTAGTTATCTTGAGAATGGACTCAACTCGATCTGGTTCAATCGATATTCCTCTTTCTGAGATTATGTGTCCCAAAAGCTTTCCTTCAGAAACCCTGAATACGCACTTTTTGGGATTGAGGGAGACGCCATATTAGATACACCTCTCGAGAACCTTAGCCAAGTCTGCAGCATGGTTCAGTCTATCTTTGGAGAACACTGTCAGGTCATCCATGTAAACAATAATGCATTTACCGATTAATTCTTTGAATGCTATGTCCATGGCGTGCCGAAAAGTTGCTCCAGTGTTTATCAGACCAAATGGCATCTTTCTATATGCAAATGTTCCCCACTTTATAGTGAAGGTTGTCTTCATTCTATCTTCACAGTTAACCATTGCCTAATTGTATCTGGAATAACCATCCAGGAATGATATCATCTGAGACCCATTGATAGTCTGCAAGACTTCATCCAAAGAAGGAAGTGGGTAGTTATCTTTTTCTGAAGCTCTATTCAGATTTTTGAAGTCTACACATAACCTAATCTCTCCATTTCTCTTACAGACTGGGACTAAGTTAGTCACCCATGTTGAATGGTGTACCGGGAAGATTATCCTTACAGAAAGCAATTTCTAAACTTCTTTAAATATCAATGGTTCAATCAAGGCATTGACAGGGCATTGTTTTTGTCGAAATGGCTTAACTTCAGGCTTCAAAGGAATAGTATGAGTCATTATAGAAGCATCGAATTTCTTTAGGTCTTCATATCTCCAGGCTATTGCAGCAATATCTTTCTTAAGTGCCATCAATATGTCTTTTCATATTGCTTCAGGGTAGGCTTTCCCTATGTAGACATTCTTTTCAGGGCCAGAATCAGCTAGGTTAACAATTTCATATTCACCTCCTTTATCTTCAGCTAATATCTTCTCTCGAGCCCTAGGGTCTGAGTCAAAAATTCTTTCCAAAGCCACCATTCCCCTGGGAATGTTGTTACTTCTTAATTTGAGGACTCCTTCCTTATCACAATCGTCAGGGTTCCAATCTCCTTGATCTCTATTGGACTCATCAATGATCTGTCCTTCAAAAACATCTGAGCTTGCTAGAAAATAAAGAATATGTCGATCATCATCGAAGACTTGAAAGTTCCTGACATTGTCAGGAACTGTAGGGGTGGAAATTAATTCCACTAAGAATCTCTTAAGCTTGGAACCTTGCATGGGTTCCAGGGTACTTGCAGCAAAAACTAATGAATCAGCTATCTGATTCTCCTCTCTAGGGATTAAACTAATCCTGAAAGCATCAAAATCTTCAATCAGGTTCCATATTGATTCCTATATGCGGCCAACCTTTTATTATGACAAGTATATTGGCTGCGCACTTGTCTGATAACTATTTTCGAGTCTCCCTTGACCATCAAGGCTGTGACTTTCTTCTTATGTGCGAACATCAGCCCCTGAGTTAGAGCTTCATATTCCGCTACGTTGTTAGTGCATCCAAACTGCAACCTGTAAGAAGCAAAGAAATCTTTCCCTTTCAAGCTGGTCAATACAATTCCAACACCACTACCCGTCTTGGACTTGGATCCATCTAATGTGAGGGTCCACAACTGATCATGAGTTGGGATTGATTCTTTTGAAGTTGTTACGGGCACTTGGATAAGATGAGCTGTAGATGGGGTTACTTGATTGCATCAAATGTTTATAAAAGGTGTTCAATGGATTGCTCAGGTGTAATTTTCAATTCCTGCTCAGTTGTATCATATAATCTGTGGCTATCCTTCTGACAATCATTTGTGCCTTTGGTTAACCCCTTGGGTTTTGGTGCATTCGTGAGTGCAAGGGTGTCAAACAAACCTTGGGGTTGCTCCTCATCAATATGCTGATTCAGAAATGTGTCTGGGGTAGGTTCTTTTTTAGAAGGAACTTTCTTTTAAGGTATCCTATCCCTGGTTAAAATTATTACTTCCTTGGCTTCAAACAAGAAGTGATTTGCAACAGTCTCGGGGTGACTTAAGCTAGCATCCTCACTTTGGGAAACATGATTTAAAATGTCAATGCAAGTTTGGAAAGTCAATTTAGAATGATTTTGGTAATGTACCCTGCACCAATTAGGAAGTAGAAGATTCTGCAGATTGGTATCTTCCCCTAAAACTAGCTGATCCTATTGTAACTTCCTGATCAATGCTTGTTGGTTTTCATTAATCATAGAATCAAGGAATTTTGGTATTGGCAGTTCTTTAGGATCAAGAACAGAAAAGGTTAAAATTTATTCTCCTTTATAAACCTCTATTCTAGTTTCAAAGTAGGCTACCTCATTGGGGCAATCATATTTAGTGATAACATGCTTGAGGTGGGGTTTACTTTCAATCCTAATATGAGTAGGCACTCCCCTCCATGGTAGCCACATATGTGAAAAGTCGAGGGAGAGATATCCCCCTATAACTTTCATCAAATCTCTACTCAACAGCATACCATAGGTCTTAGGAATGTCTGCTACTTGAATATCTATGTTGGTTTGAACCCTAGGGTCTGACCCTATTTGCACATGTATGTTTCTCAACTCCCCCACTACATTCACCTTTGTCTTGTCAAGTTGGATAACCTTCTTGTTTGTTTGGACAGGGTTTAATCCCAATTTCTTGCATATAGAGAATGGCATAACATTGCCAGAAGCCCCTGAATCTAACAAACAATTATGTAGGTTCTTCCCACAAATTCTTAAACATAAAAGAAATGGTGGAGTACCTACCTTGCTTTTGTACAAGGTTGCATTCATTTCTATAGTAGGTGCCACCTTGTTCTTTCCTTTTGATTTTTCAGCTTGCTCCAAAGCTTTCAGCACTATCTCCCTTTGGGTAGGGCACCACTTTAGGATGTTAAAGTATGACAAAAAGGTTTTCTATTTCTGCTTCTCAAAAATAATATCAAATTTGGTAATATAACTTGCATTAGTTTTGACAACCCCAAGTGAATTACCCCTATTATGGAAGTCAGGTGGGCCTTTTGGTGGAGGAGAGTTGTTATCAACACTTTGATTCGGAGGCACCATGTGATTAGGTGGTGTTGATTAGTGAATGGACCCTTATTCTGATTTCTCAAGAAGTGTCCTCCCTTTGTCTGAAAGGCTTGGGCATCATATGAATCTTCCTCTGGTTCATTCTCCTCTTGCCTTTGGAATGAGGGTTCTTCCTCAAAGAGGTCATAAGTCATTGTTGTATCTACTGAGTCACCTCCTTTGTTTGAATTCCCTTGAAATTTTTGGGCATCTGCCTATGCCATCTTGACAATATTTTCCATTTCAGGGCAGTTTACCTCAGAATGGGTTGCAGTATCATGCAGCCTACACCAGTTAGTCATAAAATTGAGGTCAGCCACATTTACAGTATGTGACCTCTCCTCATTAGCTTGATAATTATGGGAAACTCCACCATTGTTTGGCCCTGTATTCCATTGCTGGTTATTATTTTATCTCTAGTTGTATCCCCTATTCTGATTTTGATAGCCTTGGTTAGAGGATTTTTGGCCTTGATAACCCCTTTGGTTGTAATTGTTATGATTCTAATAATTACCCTGATTGTTATTGTTTTGATTAGGATAATTACCTTGGTTTTGGGAAGGGTTAATTCTAAGCTGAGCCATGCCATTTGTGACTTAGGACAACATTTTCTTCAAGGTCTCTACCTCATTTGTAAGTTGAACTGTCTTTTCACTTTCCACACTCTTAGCAACAGGTGGCTGACCACCATGATTTGATGTTCCAATTTGGTTATGATGACCATGGGAACTTTGAGGAACCTGTGGTTGTTGGAAGATGTCAGGAGTTCCATTAGCAAAGAATGGAACAAGTGGTTGAGTTTGCAATTCAGACATAGGCCCGTAATGGGAAGAAGACATCCCTAGGACAATATTGAATAAAGGGGTTGGGCTATGCATCTGATACCCTATTGAAGAAAAAATTCCTCCCAAACTTCCTTATTGAGAACTAATTTATTGTTGTAGCTTGATAGCTAAATGATAAACTTTAGATAGAGAATCAATATCAGTTGGTTGATAAGTCCTTTGCAGGAACAAGCCAAGCAAGGGGTCTATAACTCTAAAGTAAGCTTGAATGGCACTATTCTCAGCGACTAGATAAGGGTCATGCAATCTCCTATACATTCATTGGAACCTGGTATTAAACAAAGGAAAAGGTTCACCTGGCTCCTTCCTGATAGTAGCAAATTGGTGGAACAAAATGGCGGGATCCACATAGATTCTAAACTGATTAATGAAAGCATTCTCTAAGTTTGTCTAGCTCAGAATAGAATGCTAAGGAAGATTAAGGTACCAATTATATGCCATATCACCTAAGGAGTAAGGGAACAACCTACAAACTACATCATGGTGAGCTATCTAAGCTCTGGTACAAGCATCCTTAAAAGCTTGTATGTGCTCTTCAGCACTCCTTGATTCTCCATGAATGTACTTGGGGCAGAATTTCTTAGGGTTCTTAGGCATATCATGAAAACCTCCAAGAATAGTCCCCAATGGAGAGGGATTATTCTGAAAGAACACCATTGGTGGGGGTGGTGGTTGAGCCAGCTTTTGTATGGGTTGAACTAGTTGTAATGACAATTGAGATGGATTCGGTGATGGGTTGATAGGAATCCACTGGGGTATTGGTGAAAAACCTGGTGGGGTGAGCGGAGTTGATAAGGGTGGTATGATGGCTGCCCCAGTCTTACGACTTTTGTATCTTGTTGGGGTCTTGAGTTTGACCAAAGGTGATGTATTTTCACCTAATCGAAGAACTCTGTGGGACCTTTCTAGGGAGGAAAACCCAATTTTATCCAGTTTTCCCTTCTAGGCCCTCCTAGTGCCAGATCTATTGACGTGTCCAATGGCATAGCAACGTGTAAATAGAATATTGCTACTCTATTTCTCCTAAAAGAGAAAGACAACACATGGATATCTTAGGTCCCAAGGTCTTTGTAGTTGGTTCTCAACTATGCTGATGTTGCTCAGTGTTCAATGTAACATTAATGTTCAAGGGGCCTGCTGGTGTTGAGATTTTGGATTGTTTTAAGATCAAGCATGAATTTAAACCTACTCTAACCAGGGTTTTTAAAGAAATAGAAAAAGATAGATCAAAGCTTTGGAATAGAAAAGAATGTTAATTCATCCAACTTAACCAGACTCGTTACCTTTCAAGGAATTCCTAACTAAAACTATAGAACAAAATTAACTTGTGACTACCACACAGTTTCATTCATTCACAATGTTGATTTCAATAATAGATTGCAAGTTACCATTTAAAAAAAACATCAAACAAGACTTCATTCCTTGAAAGCTTCTCAAATCAAATGATTAAACCAAGATAAACAACATTCTGAAACACAATCTGAAGTAGATTTTAATCTAGTTGCTTCTACTATTAGTGAAAAAGATAAGCAACATTTACAAATCTGGCACAATCACCAGTGTACAAAAAATCCATGACTCCAAATTATTTCCATCTATACTAAGAAAACTGAAAAGATACATTACTTGCTATGCTGAATCTAACTCCTATCTAAGAAGGCAAAAAAAATCTCCTATTACAAAGAATCAGGATGTAGCTCTATCTCCTTTCCTTCAGAAAATTCTATTCTATTTCTGCTAACTTTTTTGTCACTCTCTCTCTATGTATTCTAAAACTTCTAACCCTTTACAAAGAGGCAAGAATGCCCTATATACATAGTGTATCAAAAAGAATGCGCTAGCCCCTAATTTTAGGGTTTACAAAATATCTCACTTGGTTGCAAGAGGTTTGGCCCTTAGATCTTTTGAATATAGTTAATGCTTCCTTGAATAGCATCCTCGTTGTCCATGTTGGTGAAGGTTGTTCAGGGGATGATTTGTAGATCCTTTACAGCTACAACATTAACTCTAGCCTTTGTGTCCATCTTTGAACTCCTTCGCAGAGCTGCCTTGAATGCTCTAAAGCATTGTCATTAATATGAATCTTCCTTTCGCCAATAGACCTCACAGCTATCCCTATGACTCATGGTTGCTTCTTTCCTCCAGCCTCCTTCCCACTCTAGACTTTTTTGCACATTGACCATCCCTAGAAGTAGCATAGGGCCTCTCTTTAGATTTGAACACCATCGCTTGATTTGATCCATTGCCTTTTGATCTCAAAAGATCCAAACTAGTTGCATTTTGTTGGTCTTCTCCAAGGTGGTATTCAATTAGTCAATGGCTCACTTTTAGTTCCTTTCAATTGGGGGAACAAATTCCATGCCAAATTTTTAGGCAGTCAAATGTTATTCGAATGGTATTGCATGTCGGTGAGACACTAATCGTGTCTCCCCATTGCGATTATACCCCATAGCAGCCATCGGCGTAGCATGTGATAGTCGGTGAGACCTTTTAGCGAGCTACAAAAGTCATATCGATACCACAAAGACTATCAAAAAGATAGCATTCCCTTGGCAAGACCTCTTAGTGAGCCCTTTCTTTCTTTGGCAATCACACCCACATTTGGCAAGACCTCAGAGGGTCAGCCAGACGCTACCCCGAAGTCTCTCTGTCTCGGTGAGACCATCGCACTTAGGAAGACATCTCCCTGAGCCCTAATCATCCGCTCAGAGCTTCTCTGAGCTCATTCTTATTCTCTGGGCTCGAGCTCCTTTTCCTTTTGGCAAGACCTCTCAATTGGCAAAAGGTCATGGCGAGTTCCCCTCGGTTATACCAATATCCCTTTCATTGGAAAATCCATCACTGTCAGCAAGAGATAAAGTAGTCGAGAAGACCTTATATTGATCCCCTCTTCTCTTAGCAAGCACATTCCATCTTGGGGAGACTTCTTCATTTCGGGGAGACCTTACCTTGAACTCACGCCCCTTTCACTGAGACCTCATTGTATCGGTAGGACCTTTCATCGATTGCATCCACTACACCGAAGGGAGAAAACATGTTGGCAATGCTACCGCTAGTCAGCAAGACCAACATTGGTCAGGGAGACATCTCAACGAATTCATGTCAGTCATCCTGAGCTAGGCCTAGGCCTCTTTCATTTCGGTAAGACTTTATTTGGTCACTAGGATGCTATGGCGAAATCATCCCACTCTCGTCGAGCCCAAACTCTTTCTTTCAGTGAGACTCCGATGGGTCGACAAGACCCTCCGCCGATATTATCTCCTATTAGAGAGACCTTCTTCCTTCACTGTGATATTACACCAAATTCACCTCTTTCACCAAGACCTCATTTCATGTCGGGGAGACATTACACCGAAGTCTCCCCCTACTGTCGCCAAGACTTCTATTTGTCGGGAAGACTTCTCCCTGAACCCAAATCCTTTTGGCGAGCTCAAAAATTTTAGTGGGACCTCCTTCAGTTGGTAGGACGCTATGCCAAAGGCCTACCCCCTTTGGTGAGGGCTCATTTTTCTTCGGGGAGACCTTTCATAGTCGATAGGACTTCATGCTGAAAGCAAACCACTCTCCCCGATGTCGTTCTTCTTTCGGTGAGACCCTGTAGTCACACAGGCCTCATAGCGAAACTCAAAACTCTACCCCAAAGGAAACATCCTTCGGTGGTACATCCCCCAGTCGCTGAGACATCTCAGCGAGCCCAAACTGCTACGCCGATGCCGCTTCACCTTGCCAAGAGTTCGCCTTGTCGAGGAGACCTCACCTCGAAGCCACCTTTGTCGCCGAGACCCTACCTCTTCAGCCAAACATCATGCCAAAGGTAAATCTTTCCCAATGAGATCCCCTGATGACATCCTTCCTCGGTGTGACCTCCCATGTCAGCGAGACCTTTTTCCAATGTAAAACCTTCTTCGAGAGCTCCTATGAACAATTGTCAACAAGAGATTCATTCATTGGTGAGACCTCTTGACGATGCAAACCTCCTTTCGTCGAGACTTCTTCCTAAGCAGAGAGACATATAAGATCCTATGGTGACTGAGATGTCATGGTGACCAGTGGATCTCAAATGAATAATACACCCCCCGCCAGTCGACAAGACACCTGAAAGGTCTCAGCGACTTTCTTCCTGAGGAGTTTTATGTTGAATGTGATTGAGGCATGCCTTCAGTTGACTTCCCTGATAGATATCTTTAGATGAATAATTCAATCATGTAAAACAATTGCCTCCATTAGTTCTCAAAGGCAAATAAAATACACTATCATAAAATATTCTATTGCTTATGATTATTTCATTCAATCTTCACAAGAAGAAAACCAACTCAAGTTGAGACAGAACCAAAACCTGATAGAACAAAAGACAAAATTAAAAGGAAAACAAAAGAATTCCAAAGGTCAAAGCAAATAACAGAGATAATGAGACCAAAAGAGAAGGGGAACCCATTTTGTTCCAGAATAAAATGGGGTAGTTATGCAAGGCATAACAAGTCCTTCCTCCATCTCCCGATCATCCATATCCTATTTTCCATATTGCTCTTGCACTCTACACTTAGGGACAAGTTTCATCCATCTTATCATTCATGGTCATTATCCCTTTTATGCTCATTCCTTACTTTTCCACCTTTGATCTTGACGAAGTTAAGAATCTTCTTGAACATCATGTATCTTATCCTAAACACGTTATCCATATCTTTCGTACCATATCCTTTGCCTTGTCCATATCCCATCATTCTTTCTAAATACATCCTTTCTTCCTTTCCTTGGTCTTGATGAGGAATAGGGGAAAAGTACTTGGTCCTTGTGTCTATATCTTATCTAGTTGATCTTGATCATCCCATTCATTATCATTTCCCTTGCTTTCTTCCATTCCATATCTCCTAGCTTATCAAAATCCATGTCATGATGTCCCTTTGCAACCTTGAATCTTATCATACAAATCATATTTGAGCCTAGCTGTAAAACATTATCCAATCCTTGTATCTTTTGTCAATCAAACATCAACATGTTGGAATAAACGAACAATCTCTAATCCAATTGTTAATCACCAAATCACCAAGATATGATACCAATTGGTGAGATACAAGGCTTTGACTACTACAATATGGAAATATGAAATTGTATGCAAATCTATAAATAACTTTTCTTAATCCTTGAAATACCATGAAGAGATTCAACTTCTTTATGATGCTAAAATCATCCACTCTAAAATGCTTGATAAAACCACCTTAGATGAACTTATAACAGCAATAACATCACCATAAGATAGCAGCAACAAAGAGGCACAAATCAGCAACATAAGAATGCAAGATCTCACAACACAATGTAGCAATGGAATAGAAGAATAAACTCATAACACAGTGTTTATGTGGAGAAACCCTTGCGGGAAAAAACTCCACCAAGAAGAGAGGCCCAAGTTGTATTATCTTCAAAACAAGATTACAATACATCCACTTCCAATCACCTCTTGAGTCTTCAATCCTGCGGCACCCTGTTACTCTTGTTACTCTCTCTCTCTCAAACTTCACTCTCAAGTCTGATATTTATACAAAATGAGTACCCACCAAAGAAATTCGTGGGAGATGGATAAAATCCAATATTTCTATCTTGGGATACACCAAAATTATCTTCTTACATATTCCCTTACACTTTTCATAGGCATCTTCCCAATATAGGCGCCTAGACCCAAGAATAGGAACTTACAAGACAATAATAGTTGTCATATGTTGTCATAGAATCTCTTACACCTTATGATAGTTGTAAGTTGTCATAGATGCTCTTACAAACTTATGACATGCATCATAATAGCCCAAAAATACATTTCCCAAAGATAGGCACCAAGATTCTCCACCTTACCTCATTTACTATTTACCAAGATTCCTTGAGCAGTAAAAGTAACTCTGTAATAAACTGCAAGTGAAACTTATTCATCCCTTATGGGTAATTACAAATTAAGAATAATAAATGGAATAAATACAATATTGGGATTTACAAGGTTAATGGCACCTTATCCCAACACAACAATCATCAAATCTTATCATCATCATGCCTTATGGAATCAATCATTCCTAGCATCTTAATCAATCAGCCATTATCAGGTTTCGACAAGAGATGTGTTGCTTGTGTGACATGTTTTGCAGTAAATATTTCATTTTGATCTATCATTTATCCATGGTTGAATTACCTCTTTTGTGGGGCATCTTATTCCTTCAAACCAAGCTATGTGACTTTCTTTGCATCATTCCCCCATCACGCTTCCATATTTGCATCTGTCACGCTTCCATGTTTGCATCATAGTTTGATCTAGTGTTTGTATCATGGTATCCCCTAGTATTACTCAACCCATTCTAAAAATCAATGTCTTATTGTATCACAATGGGGGCATGTCCTGCATTAGATTGGATTCTTGTACATTCTCAAGGTCAAAAAATCAAAAATCCAAAAACATTCAAAATAAATCAAAATCCAAAAATATTCAAAACATATCAAAATCCCTAAAACTTTCAAAACATATCAAAATCCAAAAAACAGGTCAAAAATTCAAAAAGTCAAAAACATGCTCGTTGTTCGAACTATGTTGTCTCTGAGCTTTGAACGTAGGCAAGGGTGATCTTTGATTATCCCCAAGACATTTAGGTCAATCTTTTAGGTCTATGTTATGTTCATATTTTTGTCTTGTAAATCTTGGTCATGTCATCAGTAGAACTACGTGGTCTTTGCATGTATAACGTAGGAAAGGCTAATTTGTTGATCAGCCCCCAAGGCCCCTAGGATAGGTCTTTAGGTTAATTCTTGGTTGTCGTGGTCGTGTCTCACCCTGGACTGGTGGAAAAATCTTGCACTCACTAGGGGAAAATAAACTTTCAGCTTGAACCAACAAGCAAACAGTCGTTGGACCAACGTTACAAACACAAACTTCAAATGGATGATGATCTTTCTGAATCAAGGGTTTATCACGTTAAACACAAAATTTCAAATAAGGTAAAGAGCACCTCTATTTATATACGAAGGTGAGCAATTGCAGGCTAGAAATAGGGTATCCAAGAGGACACTTCTCAATCCAAAAGGTTCAACTCAATAAGAATAAGAAAAGGTGGCAGCTAAAATCGTTGTATAGAAAACACATACACAACCATAGTGAATGAGTCACTTTAATCAAATGGAAAACAAGAATGATAATTAGGAATGCAAGGTTATTGTCTTTTATAGGTTGACTTACTTTGGCCAGCTTCACATTTGACCATTTCACATATTCGAATTGCTTTATAAGCTGGAATATGTACTACAGATTAGACTCTTTAATGCAAGTGAGGTTCATAACTTGGCACCACATATTCCCATGCACCCCTATTCTCATGCTTGCTTCTTGAAAGACTAGGTCTAAATTTCTATTTACACGCCTCATCTTCCACTTAGCATTCATAAATTATTGGCTAAGTCACAATGCATTGAATTTGTAGCCTACACTTGATTTAAATCATTGAAGATAGTCAAAGAGGGTGCTTTACATGGCTTTATCCTTGATGTAATGTGAAACCTTAATTCCTATTACTCATGTGCCATGGTCTTTTGACTTATTCAATATATTCATATGTTGACCTACGTGAATGGACATCCTATATGTCAAGCATTAACTTCAATCATTTATATACATGACAGTGTTGCCTTTGTTGGTTTACTCAGTATTTAAATTCTTTAAAGATTTCTCATGTGTATACACTGCTCCTAACCTTAGCGTTATTCCCTTTATCTCAACGTTATTCACCATGTGTATATGTTGTGCAATACCCCGCATTTATGCACTTATACAGTATGTGTATAAGTTGCACTATATTTGAACTATGCACTTTAAACAAACATTACAATGCTATAGAAATTATTAACATATATTTATTATATATATTGATGACAACACTCCTACACATATTTGTTCAGATATTAAATATGAAGAAAACCTTATGTCACATATGTGACAAGAAGTTATCATACTAACACCGATCGTAGCAATAAAAAGTTCAGTAGAAGACAATAATTACTGACTTTGTAATAGTTAATAATAGTCATCAAATTATCCTATGGTACAAGCAATGTGACTGACCCATATACACGACTCTTATAAATTTATTCCATATTCAATTAATCAAACTCAAAGCTAGAACTACTCGAAAAGGGAAAATGGAATTTATTGTATTCAAAACTTATACATTACAGAGTACCAATCAGGCCGACCCATAGCCTATCGACATATCACAATGTCACCCCACTCCAACCACTCCATCCTTCACACTATTTTTACCCTTAACTGTTGCTCACATCCTTTCCTCCACGCTAGGAATTGAGGTTTCTTCCTATTCTACACTCAACATTTCTCGCTATTTGTTTTCAAAATTACCAAGCTTCAATCGACTTCTCCAAGGTAATTGAATCCCTCTGTGCAAGTAGAACCATCTATGTTCAACAATGACAAATTTCCCAGCCACCTTCTCCAACCGTTCTAACTATCACCTCTCTCTATATCACCAAAAAGAAAGCACCACATATCACAAGAAAGCTCACTGCCACTTCATAATCGGTTTTTCTTTTATAGTTAACCATTTTTTTCCTCTTCATTTTGCAGGTATGTCAAAATGTGACACATGTCTACGTCAAAACAAGGGACAAGAAACCAACCACAACGATATAGAACCAACAACACAACCAAAAAATAAAAGTTTAAAAATAAAATTGGGAAGCAAAATAGATGGGGAATGATGCCCCTGCATCATATATACTATATATATTCATATATATTCATATATGTATATATATCTTGACATGTATATATATATATACCACAACTTATATAAGTTTATAAAATGTTTTATTCAATATTCAAATATATATATTCCACAAATTAACATTGCATACATACATAAATACATACATACATACATATATATATATATAACTTTCTTGACATAAAAAATTGCATATATATACTTACATTTTGATAATAACGATATATATATATATATATATACATGTATATATACATATACATGTATGTTTCTATTACGCATTACATACACATATATTAGTATATATACATATATGACAAATATATATATATATATATACATTCATTTACATTTACATTTAAATACATATATTCATAATCCCTTGAATCTACATATATACATGAAGTGTATATATCTCGTTGATTAAATATAAATACATAAGGAAGGACTCACATATGACAAGAGACTCAATCACATAACTCATTCAAAACATTCACAGACAAGATCATAATGTCTTCAAACAAGGCTAAGGATAACTTCCCAAAACTATTGACTCGACTTTACTAAACTAGAGGTGAGTGTGTGAAAGCTCAATTTAGGTCTTATTAAGGGTTACCAAACCAAGCTCCTCTCTTGAGTGATACTTCCCCTCTCTTCTAGAGGCTCGACCTATTCCTGCATTCATCTTAGTACAACACCAAGGTAGTTAGATGTTCACATTAAATCTATTTGTATCATCAAAGCATTAGAATGTTCACATAGCAATACATATTTTTTCATTGCATTTCATCAATACAAAACATATTCATTCCTTTAAAATCAATAACATCTTATTGCATATTTTAGTATTTCTTCCATTTGGTAAACATATTAAAGTAACAATTTGCATTTATCAACATTTTTACTCATGAAGGTAAAAGTAACTTAGTGTCTATGAAATGGAGTGTAACAAAACAAATTTATGTAAATGCATGAAAACCTAATTTCTCTATGTGAAACGCCCATGCATAAAAATTAGTATTTTTAGAGCAATGCAATATGTTCCTATGATGGATTTCAAAATTTTAATCATTGTAATTAACTAGATTTTTCTATAAAAACATGCTAAAAATAATGTTGTTTGATCTTTTGAAATGAGAACACCATGTAATACTTCACTTTTTCAATATTTTTCACTAAAATATGCATGCAATTTTGACAAATGAAGACAACCTAAGATTATATTCAGATTTCACAATGACAATAACTTAGATGTAAGCCCTAAACAAGTAAAAATCATATATGAAATTATGCAATTTAATTCAAAATATTTGCATTTTTTGCTTTTAATGAATAAACATCAAAGAATACAAATGCATATTTTTTAAAATGAAATAAATGCAAATCTACAACAAGATCTTCAAAGAACTTTGGTTTTTGTGTTAATTTTTTAGAATTCATATTGTAAAAATTAAAAAATCACAAGTGTAAGATATGTTGGGTTCACCAAAATATGATGTAGAAAAATTGATCCTAGATCCAACTAAGATTAACCTCTTTTCACTTAACACCACATTTGGACACAAGACCAACTAGGGTTTATGATTAACTTGTTGGAAAGAGACACTACACAAGTCATCTGGTGTTGTCATTGATGGCAACCCTGGTTAGTAATCCTATCTGCACTTTAGTATTTGCTTGTACTGGAAGATAAATTGAAGATATGTGTTAACTATCAAAGCTAAAACAGGGCATCTGACAGAGTTGTGTACATTGATTCATATGTAATTTCCTATTATCATTTTTTGTTGTGGATCTCAGGGAAGGTCTTTTTATGTATGAACTATCTTATCCTTGAATCATAGAGCCTTGTATTGATTGGTTTGCAAGTTAGAAGATCCGGTTTATTGATTTTCAATCTAACAGTGCAAAAAGGCTGACTTGATGAGTGTAGCATGTTGTGGATCTTCGAGGAATAATTGTTTGAAGTGTTTCATGTTCAAGCATGTTGTTTTGGGTCCTCATTATGTTTTGGTTGACATTGGTTGGTGTGCATCGATAATTATTTATGGATTGAACTGATAGTTTGTGCACATTTTATATTTTGTTAAAGCTAACATGTAGTTGATGAAATCTCTAGTCACAAATATATATAATCGATTATTCATATCATTTTGGTGTGTGTTGTGATATGATGCGAAATACAAAAGGAATACATATTGATTGTGTGCAGAATAGAGATTGGTGATCCGAATTAAAGCAAACAGAGTTTCAAGAGCAAAATCAGATAGAGTGTGAAGAATGTTGTAAATGTGCTTAACCAGAACTATAATCAAGCATTAGCAGATGCTATCTCATAGTTCATCCTCTCCAATTGTTTGTATGTGACTATAAGACAATGAGTCTTCTTTTGGGCAGTAAGTCTTTTTGTATTTGAGTTGTGAGCTCTAGGCAGTGTGCCTGAATGCATGTACATTCCCCATTTGTAAACACTTATTTTGAGTATACTCATATTGTGTATTAGCCTTCACCATGGTTTTTCCCCTAACAGGGTTTCCACGTAAAAAAAATCCTTGTGTTATGGTGTTGTGGTTGATTGTTTTGTGTTCTTCCATCTTTCTTTTGGTTCAATGTTCTAAGTGGTTTAAGGATCAAGTTAATAAAGTTAAATTTTGCAAAACACTGATTCACCCCCCCTTCTCAGTGTTCATTGATTCCAACAATTGGTATCAAAGCTTAGTTCCTCAAAAGAATTTTAAATGCTTGGGGAAGATCTAAGAAGGTGACTAAATGGATTCCAACAATCTTCATCAACAAATCTTGGTGGCACTAGAAGATCTTGATCAATCCAAATATGAAGTCCAAGAATTGCAAGAAAGCCTCATGAATGCTAAGAAATTCATTCAATCATTGAAAGATCAAATCAATAACTCCAGGGAAAATAGAAAGGATCTTTGTGATCAACTCAAGCAAAAAGAAAGTAAAAGCATGGAATATGAACACCTAAGTCAAGCCTTGAAGGAAAAGACAGAAGAATGTGAAAATCTCACCAGAGATAATGTTGTCCTAAAGCATGAGATGTAATCTATTGTGATGAGGATGACCAAGGAGATTGAAGAGAAAAAGAAGAATGAGGAGAATCTTACTCAATCCTTGAAAGAAAAATCTAAAGAATGCAACAGAATTAATGATGGATTCAATTAGTTGGAACTTAAATTGCAACAATCCAGAAACAATAAAGAAGAGCTTGAAAGATAGATTATTTCTCTCAGGGATGAACTTGCTATTGCAAATGAATACAAGGAGAAGTTCAAGATTAGCTCAGAAAAGCTTGATGAACTGATTCAAACTCAGAAGATTAGAAATGACAAGCAAGGTCTTGGATATGAGAAAGGATAAAGCTCTAGATCTGGTCAAAGAAAATTTAGGCAAGGAAATCATATGAACAAAGCTAGAAGGTATCAGGTAAGACAACCCAATGCTCAAAAGTTCAATGGATACTATTTTGTTTGAAATAAATTTGGTCATATGGCTGCTCAATGTAGAAGTAGAATGAATCCAATTGGTCCATCATTCTTCGATCAGTGTTTCAATTGCAATAAGTATGGTCATAAGTCAATTGAATGCAAAAATATGACAAACAACTTTTTCAATAGAAATGTCAAATGTTATGCCTACAATAGATTTGGCCATATCGCTAACCAATGTAGATCAAGAGAAAATCAATGGAATAACTGGTCTGGACAAAGAATTGGCATGTGCTATAATTGCAACAAATCCAGTCACATTGTAAGATTTTGTAGAAGAAGGAAGGGTCTGGTAAACAAAGGGAAAAATATGCAGAAGGATGATAAGGGAAAAGGAAAAGTTACTACGGATGAGATCAGGAATCAAATGAAGAAGACATGGGTGAAGAAGAGTGCTTCTAATGCAGGAAATGATTCCACACCAGAATCTAGCACTGGAAATTCCTTTGGGAATTAGTTTAATACCTCTGGCCTAGGGGAAGCTCTCAAGAAAATATCTTACCCCCCTATTGGTAGTTGATACCAGAATGTGGCAAATTGTATCAATTGTATTAGTGATCTACAAATGTTTTGGGATCTCTTGTGGAGGAAACTTATGCAAAATTGAAGGTCCACAAAAGAATTTTCTTTCACAGACTTTGAAAATAGGGTATCTGGAAGACCTAGGGCAAAAGAATTTATTGCGATAAAAATTTAGGTGTGCGAATGATAAAAGGTTACTTCTATTCCTCATTTGTCACATTGCATTTTGAGAAGAAAAAGTTTGGAGAGCTCTACAAGTGGATTTTGGCGAGATACAAGTATAAAGGTGATTCGGTGATCAAACCCTAATATGACGAAAGGTATTTATCTACAAAACTTGTGAACTTGAAATTTCTAAAAATGGCTGCTCCATTGGTTGTTGATATTAAGGATAGACCCCACCTGAAATTCAAATGGCACTCATTCAAATCCATTGAGACAAAACCATTAGGTTCATTTTCTTTCATTTTGTATGGTGTCTTGCACATTGAAGATATTAGGGCATATGTTCATGTGAATGTTGAGGAATTAAGAAGCTCCCAGTTGTTAAATCTGTACACAAATCACATTATGGGAGAAGATCTTTGTGTAAGGCCCAAATTTAAGACTTTTGCAGAGAGGAAGTTCACACAAATTGTGAAGTTTCCCATGTTTGACAAAAATGAATGGGTTTGATACGTACTGAGTCGAGTGCATGCCAAGTTCATGTGGTTAAATTAGCCCTTCAAGATCACAAGAGAAGCTATAAGCATTGTTACAGGTTTGAATTCATCTGGTGGGTTGCTGACATTCAAAGTTGTGAAGGATCAAACAGTCACTGAGGCAACCAATTCCATTTTGACAAAAGAGCCATGACAATTAATGGCATCATTGAATTGAATGTAAGATTTTCTTTTATGGTTATTGGATATAAAATCTATCACTCCAGCCGAGATAACTCTGTATCTGGTATTGTAATCTATGTAGCTTATCAAATGGTCAAGGAAAATGTAGAATATGACTTATGTGAGTTACTCTAGAGCCAACTAATTGAAAATATTAGCAAAATCAAGAAGGACAAGAAGAAATATTTCAAGTATGGCAATCTATTGTTATGTCTATTCTTCTACTTCATGAATGAAGTTTTGAGAGTTCGTAAAGTGCAATGGCAAAGTGATGGACCAGTAGTTGTTCAAATCAGAGACATCTTGTACAGAATTGGTGACAACAAAGTAAGGAAAATTTCTATTTGGGGTTACTTCAAAAGCTTCCAAAGTGAAATACAAGCTAGGGAAAGGATTCCTACATCTATTGTGGAAAAATATAAGAACACTATGTGCTTCGTGGTTGACATTGATTAGTGTTTGATGGAGGCAGTAGAACCTAGAATAGTCTGGATAATGCTTATGGGATATGAGGTTGAAGAACACATTTTGGAGTTGTATGCCCAACATTTGTTGAGTAAACCTCGAGATCTGACAGAAGAAAGGTTTGGTACCTTTGAAGAGAATAAAATGAAAATTCATGAACAACTAAAGAAGCCTATGATAGTCTGGAAGGTAAGAAAGGAAGTTCAAGCTTTTCAAAAAGTGTCGACATATCAGTTGAAGCAATGAGGGAAAAGCTAGGAAGAAAAGAGATCAAGTTGAAGAAGGAGAGCCTACTAGAACTGAGTCAACTAGTCCAGCAGCATCCTCTTCCAAATCTAGATCTACAAGGATCTTTTCACTCTCATCTAGTCCTGCAAAGAAATCAAGCCCAGTAAAAGCTTAAGTCAAGACATCTGGGAGAGAAGGAAAGAGGAAGAAGGATAAAAGCACAAGAGTCTATGTTGTTGTTGAAGATGATGAAGAAACTGAATCATATGAAGAAGTAAGAGAAATCAATCATAAGGGCACAAAGGAATCAAAAGTCTCTAAGGAAAAGCCCTTTGATGAAGAGAAAGCAAAGAAAAAGGTGAAAACTGATAGATCAGGTATGACTGTAGAGGAAGTGGAAAAAATTTTAATTAAGTATGGTAATCTCAAACCACTTTCTGAATGGTATGACACTTTTGATAGTGCCGATCAGAGAACTCTTGAAGAAGCCACAATAAAATATTTGAATATTTTCAATATGACTCTCATAGAAATAATGTCAAAATTACCTAAAGGGCTATATGAAGTCTTAGAAATGAGGAGAGTAAATGCAAGAACTAAAGAACAAATGAGAGAATGCATACTTGTTGATCTATGTCTAGTAATGTTAGTAGAAGAAATGAAGAAAATCCTCAATGATGCCAAAAAGGATTTTAAGAGCAAAACAAGGGTGAATAAGCTTATGATCAGGCAGACTGGGGAAGAAGCAAAAGACACTGAGAAAATTCTTAAGGTAGTTTTGTTGAAGAACATATATAAATTTGTTTCTAAAGAATCTCATGATGAAGATGTTTCATCTGGTCTAGAAATTGAAGAAGTGAAAGAAGACGCAATTGAGGATACTCAAAATCCTCTAGATATGCAAAATATTGAAATTCCTATGGAGACTGAAGCTCCTAAAGATATGTTAGTTGGAGAAAAAGAGATTCCTAAAGCCAAGCAAGAATCTATGATTGAAGAAAAGAAGGCTGAGGAAAAGGAGGTTGCTATGGAAGCAAGATACACTGCAAAGGAAATAAAGGAGTTTTTACAAGAACAAAAGGAGGAGCTTTACCCTGAATTAGTTGAAGGTCCTATCAACTTGGCCACTCTATCTCTTATTCAAAAGCTAAAGGTAGCATCATTTGCTCAGGCCAAGGCAAGGGAGGAGATATTGAAATCTCACATTGAGGAAAGTGAGCTGATAAGTCTTGCATCTGGTATTTTGGAGAAGATCATGCCCACACATGTAAAGGACTCATCTAATTCCCCCTCTGGTCAGCTGAAGAAACTTATCAACTCTATAAGTAATCACTTTGAGTCTCTTGAAAAGTCAGCTGAGGATAAGGTTTAGAAAGAATTTGATGCAAACAGGTTCAGTAGATTGAAGAGTATGATTGCTAATGATAAATCCTTATTAGCTACCTATGTAAAGAGCATTCAAGGTGCATTATCTAAGGGTGGAAATATCTACAAGTCATGCTTATCCTTGTCAAAATTCACTGAGGTCATTGAAAACAAAATTAAGGAATATGAGAAACAATTAGCAGATATTTCTCAAGCCTTTGATTCTCTAATTGTTTCTGTGAGTAAGCAAGAAGGTCAAGTCATATCCCTGCTTGAAAAAATTAAAATTCTGAAGCATGAAAAAGACAAAATTGTTGAAATGGTATGTGAGCTCAAAGGACTAATCACTCCTAAAATGGAGACAATGCTTAGTGCATTGAAGGAAGCACATGATGTTATAGCTGTCAGTGATCTGACAAATCTTGAGTCAGTAGAGATGCAATCATACCTGTTCTATGGTCACATGACTATTTTGGAGAGTCTCAAAAATTATTGGGACACTAGTTTAAGCTTGTTGAAGAACAATTTTGTAGACATATTCAAGTCCATGTAAGTTAGAAAAGCATGTCTGTACATATGCAGTTTGTTCATAGAAATTTTGTATGATTTTTGGTATGCGGATTACCGTCTTTGTCATTAATGTCAAAGGAGGAGTTTAGGACAGTGAAAAATGTCATATTCATCTTAGGAGGAGTTGTGTTTTGAAGTTTTGAAAATTGCAGTGTATTCATGTTGGTACTGATTCTGACACTTAGTCATTTTTCACTAAGTGTTGCCATCAATGCCAAAGGGGGAGATTGTTGGCAAGAGAAACTGCACAAGTCATCTGGTGTTATCATGGATGGAAACCCTAGTCAGTAATCCTATCCACACTTTATTATTTTCTCGTACCAGAAGATAGATTGAAGATATGTGTTAACTGTCAAAGCTAAAACAGGGCATCCGACAGAGCTGTGTACATTGATTCATATGTAATTTCCTGTTATCATTTTGTGTTGTGGATCTCAAGGAAGGTATTTTGATGTATTAACTATCTTATCCTTGAATCATAGAGCCTCGTATTGATTGGTGTGCAAGTTAGAAGATCTAGTTTATTGATTTTTAGTGTAACAGTGCAAAAATGTCGACTTGATGAGTGTAGCATGTTGTGGATCTTCGAGGAATAATTGTTTGAAGTGTTTCATGTTCGATCATGTTTTTTTGGGTCCTCACTATGTTTTGGCTGACATTGGTTGGTGCACATTGATAATTTTTTATGGATTGAGCTGACAGTTTGTGCACATTTTATATTTTGTTAAAGCCGACATGTAGTTGATGAAATCTCTAGTCGTAGATATATATAATCGATTATTCATATCATTTTGGTGTGTTTTTCAATATGATGCAAAATTCAAAAGGAATATAGATCAATTGTGTATAATTTCACTTGCATAAAACAAATATTGGTGATCCAAATTAAAGCAGACAGAATTTCAAGAGCATAATCAAACAGAGTGTGAAGAAATATGTAAATGTGCTTAATCAGAACTATAATCAGGCATTAGCAGATGTTATCTCATAGTTCATCCACTCTAATTGTCTGTATATGAATGTAAGACAATGAGTCTTCTTTTGGGCAGTAAGCCTTTTTGTAATTGAGCTATGAGCTCTAGGCAGTGTGCCTGAATCCATGTGCATTCCCCATTTGTAAACACTTATTTTGAGTATAGTCATATTATGGATTAGCCTCCATCGTGGTTTTTCCCCTAACAAGGTTTCTGCGTAAAATAAATCCTTGTGTTATGGTGTTTTGGTTGATTGTTTTGTGTTCTTGCATCTTTCTTTTGGTTCAATGTTATAAGTGGTTTAAGGATCAAGTTAATAAAGTTAAATTATGTAGAACACTGATTCACCCCCCCTTCTTAGTGTTCATTGTTTTCAACATAACTTACCTCCATAATGGAGAGCCAATCTCCAGGGTCTTAGGTCTATTTTTGGGTGAGAGGAGAGATGATAAATTTGATGTGTGTTTTAACAAGCCTATTTAACATATAACCTTAGACTTGAAAATGTAATTTCTCGCACAAAAAAAAATAGAAAGTAACAAAGCAAAGGAAGATTTGAGAATGAGAAACAAAGATGGACTTGTGACTAAAATCTAAGGTTGAATTACAAGGATAGGGGTGTTGGGTACCCTAGACTAGGATGCTTCTTTTTCAGATCTAAAAACTCTGAGATGTAAGTTATAGCCTGCTTTATGTTTTTTGTGACTATCTTCGTTGAAACTTCAAGATTCAACCTACACACATGAAAAGAGGGGGAAAGATTGTGTTATATTTGGGCTTTCCTAATTCACACCATTTTTTGGTATTTCTACCTCCACGTACAATGATTGATGATGATCAAGAGGGCATACCCTAGGTCAGTAAAAGGCTAAAACAATAATTGACTGAAATGATAAATGATAAATGATAAATGACAATGTTACCTTGATGTGAAATCTTTGATGAAGTGATGCCACACCATAATTTTCCACAAATTTTGATTGATTGATGCCTTGATTGCTTGAATAGACTTTCAAAAGGTTTGTTCCAAAATATAATAGATTGTTGTAGCTAGCATGTAGAGGATAACTCAAAACATCTTCATAATTTGGCATGATTGATCATAACGACTTCTTGCACATAATTGTTTCCTTCTTCTTAATGACTTGCAAGCTTGAACTTGATTGAAAAAAATGTTGTAATAATGCTGCTAAATATGCCCTTGAATTGCCTTGACTAATTTTAGGATCTTCAAATTTCTCTCCAAAATTGCTAGGATTGAAATGATGAAAATGACTTGTATTTATATGTAATTATTTAATTTCTTGCTAATCAATTATTGATAGCCAACAAATAAAATTTGATTTTTGAATATTAAAATACTTATATCGACATATTCAAAATTGGGGCAAAATAGGTTGGATAGGGGCACTGGGCACCCTAGTCTAGACCCATCCTTTTTGAGGCCTTAATCATTGGTATTAAATATTAAATTCTTATTTTTAATCCCATGTTTTAATTTCCTAAAGGTATTTCTTAAATAGGGAGATGCTAATGTGAAATTTTGTTAAGGGTGACAATTTTCAACGCTACGGATAGGTTTGGGCCCTAGGGTGCCCAACGCCCTTATCCAACCTATTTTAGATAAATTTGAAATATGTTGGTGTCAAAATTTTAATATTTGAAAATCCAAAATAATTTGTTAGCTATCGATATTTATTTTTTGGAAAATTAAAGAATTGCATATAAATACAAGTCATTTTCACCATTTTAATTCTAGCAATTTTGAAGAGCAAATCCTAAGGAAATTAATTGAGCAATTAAGTATTCAAGAGTAAAATTAGTAAAATTATAACAACATTTTTCAATCAAGCGTCATATTAGCAATGCATCATGTTTTCATATGAGCTTGTTCATGCTTTATATTTATTTGTTTTGTGAGTACTAACAATTGCATGTCTTCAAATCAAGCATCAATTTCTCCTTGAAGGTGATGAGTATTTTGACTTCAATCCAACAAGGAATGCAAATCTGAGTGGTGATTTGCGGCAATTACCAACTTATCACTTTTTTATCATTTAGCCTATATCTGATTGAGGGTAAACTCTCTTTTACATAATCATGGCTGTTGTGGAGGTAGAAATACCAATATGGTGTTTTGTTTAGGAAAGCCCCTATACAACACAACCCTTTCCCCTCTTTCATGTGTGCATGTTATAGATCTGAAGTGAATTAAAGAAGGATTGAAGACTTAATTGCTCACTCAAGAATTCAAGTCCTACAATTCAACAAATAAAAAAAAGTGGATTTTATTAGCGACAAAGGAAGTTCCAACAGTGAACAAAGAGAAGAAGAGCTTATAGATAGGTAGCAATATGAGACTGAAATTTGATTTTGAGTAGCTACTTCCTAGTCTAGGGAACCCAACGCCCCTGTCTAGCCAGATCAAGTCTAAATTTATATGTCATGTTCTTTTGTGTCTGCCCTTTGCTATTATGAACTCTATTTTTGTTTATTAGTTTTGTTTTTTTCTAAAAAATCATCTCAGTTTGTTACATTTTCATAGTTAACCTAGGTACATCATTCCAATATTAAATTAAGTCAATTAATAACCAATTAATCACTCTCACACATCACATATCATAAAAGGGACTAAAACCCTAATCCACCATTCTGGCTCTTCCATTGAGGTTAGTAGCCAGGCGAATGTTTGAGATCAATTTTAGTCCCATATTTCCCTTTGTGATATTGGAACTAGTGTGATTTAGGCCCTAGATCCCTTTTTCCAATATCATATTTGATAAAACTCCATATATGCATGAACCCTTAGGAAGAATGAGTACCATATCCTATGTACTCAGCTATTGAAGACACCTATAATTGAGATGTACAAACCTCTTATGCCAAATTCTACTTAAATAATTTTCATGAACAATGTGTGATGAACCATGAGATGAATAAAATCCATGAAACTTATATAATCTAGACCCATGATCAACTTGACTTGAAGCAAAAAAAAACTTTAGATGTTGTAGTTATCCATTAACTACATCATGTGGATAAAACTTAATTATCTTCCCATCCCTAGTATGACATATCTAGTGTATATGGAGAAGATTGGTAGAAATCTTAGGAATAAAGAGAACATCCTCAATGCAACCATCTATCAACTATATAGTACCTATCTCAACACTAGAATTTGTATAGAGTTACCCATTGTAATATGAGAAGTAGTGTTACTAGAAAGAGTCTCAAGAAGATCATGTGAATGAGATGTGATCAAAGCTCTTGAGTCAAATATTCTGATTTTTATGGATAAATCCAAGTCTTTATTTGTAAGTGTGAAGTAGGAAAATTGATCCTAGATCTAACTAGGATTATCTTCTTTTCACTTAAAATCACATTTGAACATAAACCAACTAGGGTTGATGATTAGATTGTTTCCATAAGGGAGATCCAATCTCTTAGGTTTTATGTACTTTTTGAGTTATGAGGATGATAAATTTGATGTGTGTTAATAATCTTATTTGACATATAACCCTAGATATGAAAATTTAATTTATCACACAAACGAAAATAGAAAACCACATAACAAATTCAGATCTGAGAATGAGATACAAAGGGGAACCTATGACTGAAATTTGAGGTTGAATTACGGGGATGGGGGTGTTGGGAACCCTATATTGGGATACTTCTTTTTCAAGTATGAAAACCCTAAGATTTATGTTGCAGTCTTCTTTATGTTTTTTGTGACTATCTTTTATTGAAACTTCTAGATTTGACCTACGCACATGAATAGAAGGGGAAAGGTTGTGTTGTATAAGGTTTTGCCTAAGTCAAACCTTATTTTGGTATTTCTACCTCCATGAACAAAAAATGATGATGATCAAGAGGGCATTCCCTAGGTTGGGTAGAGGCCAAAATAATAATTGACCAAAATGATAAATGATAAATGATAATGTTACCTTGACGTGAAATTCTTGATGAAGTGATACCACACCATGAAATTCCACAAATGTTCATAGATGGATGGATGATTTCTTGATAGACCAACCAAAGGTTAGTTCACATAACATAATAGATTGTTGTAGTTATCATGTAGAGGATAACTCAATACATTTTCATAATTTGGCATGATTGATCATAATGGCTTCTTGCACATAATTGCTTCATTCTTATTGATGAATTGAAAGAATGATCTTGATTGATGAAAACATTATATTAATACTACTAATTTTCCCTTGAATTGCCTTGACTGATTTTAGAATGTTCGATTTGCTCAATAAAAATGCTAGGATTTCAAATGGTGAAAAAGACTTGTATTTATATGCATTTATTCTCATTTCTCGAAAATCAAATATCAATAATCAACAAATGGTTTTAAATTTCAAAATAATATTGAAACCAACATATATAAATTTTAGCCAAAAAGGGTTGGACGAGGGCGTTGGGTGCCCTAGTCCAGACCCATCCTTGTTAGGCCTTAAATATCGATATTAAATATTAAATGTCTATTTTCAATCCCATCTTTAAATTTTTTCAAGATATTTATAAAACAGGTAGATTAAATGTGTAATTAGGTCCAAGCATATAGGGGGGAGCTAAACCTAGCATGAAATTGTCAAGGGTGACAATTTTTTATGCTACAATAAGTGCTTGACCCTTGGTATGTTTGGGAATGCTAATGTTGTGTTTCTTCATAGCCTCTTCCAAGGCTGCAATCATTTGATGACATGATTCTATAATCCATTAAAAATACATGGTCCTCTACTTTTTTTCTTTGTCATGAAAGTATTCTTACATGACATAAAATATAATTTGGCTTGTGTATCAATTTTGTTCTTCTTCTTAGGTGATTATCATTTCTTGAGTTGATCATACCTTAGTTTATTTAGAAGTTGTAAGGGGAAATTATGGAATTGATTATAAACAATAAACCCACAATACTAATAAAATGTGATTGCAAACGAGTTAATGAATTCAAACAAAAGTTAATCAAAATAATGACACAATTAAATCTAAAAATGAGAACAACCTTACCATCCCATTTCAGAGTAACCTGCATTGTTTGATATGTCAGATTGCTTCAACACAAGAGCCTCCATGATAGTTGCAAAATCTTCAATACATGATGACCTAGATACTATGATAAATTCTCATTTGCTCAAAAATAAATAAAAAATATGGCTTCACTATGAAAATTATAAGTTATGAATAAGAAGGATGAAGGGTTATTTTATAGATTTTATGTAATTAGATCAACAATCTAGAATAAGAGGTGTTGATTTGAGATCAAAGGTTGAGAATAAAGAATTGATTGCCCAATTAACTGATTACAACTAGTTGCAGGATTCTAGTTAATTGGTTGCATGAGATATTGATTGAAGTGTTAAGAGAAGTGATTACTCAAAAGAGTGGTCAATCAATATCAGTTGACTGAGAGAGAGTGTCAGTTAAAATTTAAGGGAATAATGCATGATATAATTAATTAAATAATTATTTAATTATTGGATGAACGTGCAAATAAGATTGAGATAGAAGATGAGTTTTATTTTTTGCATGATTGAGGTAATTAATTAATTGATAAACATGCAAAGATAAGATTGATTAATAAATAAAATATTTATTTATTAATAGATGATGTTTGAGATAAAAGAGGAGAATTAAATAATTAAAGTAATTATTTAATCTAGAGGAAGTGTGGGTTAGCTTTTTGCATGAGGGGATAATAATTAGTTAAAATAATTAATTATTAGTGCATGTGCAAATGAGGATAAATAAATAAAATAATAAATTTTATTTATTTAGAAGATGGCTAAAATTAGCGAAGTTAAATAATTAAAATAATCATTTAATTTAGAGATGTGTGCATGACTAATTAAATAATTAAAGAAAATTATTTAACTATAGAAGAAAAAACTAATGAATAATTAGATAATTAAACAATCATTTAATTATAGTGGAAGAGGAAGATGAATAATTAAATAAATATAAATATTTAATTGTAGTTGAAAAGTCATAATGAATAATTAAATAAATAATGATTTATTTGATTAATTAGAAGAAATATGGAATAAAAGAATAACTAAATAATTTAAAATTATTTATGTGGAAGATAACTCAAACCAAGTGTGAGTTAACTAGTTGCATGAGAAGGGAAGTGGCTGAAAGTGTTAAAGATAAATTTAGATTTGCATGAGAGGATAATAATTAATTACTTGAGGAATGTACAAGTGGGAATTAAATAAATAAATAAAATATTTTATGTATTCATGATGAATGGATAATGTTGATAGAAAATGATAATTAAATAATTAGAGTAATTACTTAATTTAGGAAGAGCGGTGAATGTTAATTAAAGATATAATTAAATAAATAATAATTCTATTTATTTAATTATATCTTTAATTAAATTAATCATTAATCAAGAAGATTAATTGAAATAAAAAATATAATTAAATAAATTCGATTTATTTATTTAATCAAGAAGAATAAAGGATTAAAAATATAATTAAATAAATAGGATTTATTTATTTAATCATGAAGAATGAATTGAAATGAATTAATTAAATAACATAAAGTCATTTAATTTATAGTGGAAATGTGATTTTAGACAATAATTAAATAACTGAACATTACTTAATTATTAGGGAAAGACGAATATTAGTGTTAAAATGCTAGTTCATAGGCTAGGACAATTTTCGGTATCTACAAAAGAATTCCTATCTTTTCCCACTAATGCTTGACTTATTAAAGAGGTGATTGAATCCATAGGGAGTAACTTAAGATTGTTCTCTTGTGAGTTTTTCATAAAATTAATCAAAAGTAGGCATCTTAAAGTCTATACCAAGAGCATCCATTATAGAGTAGAAAGTAGAAAAAATACCAAATAACTTTGATAGGACCAAGAAGACACTCTTTATTTGATTTAGTTTTACAGAAACCTTGAAAATGAGAAATTCGATACTTGAATTTTACTAGAAAATCTTCAATAGAGGGAAAGTCATCAAGAGATAATGTAGTACATTCAACATCCAATTGAAGTACTTTAAATTAATCAATTGTACCTATTGATGATGTTTTCTGCACAACAACAACTCAGACAAAATATAATATCCTATCTCACTTGAAAGGTAAATCTCTATCAGCAAGCCTCAAGAGATAACCCCAAGGTCTCTAATGTTAGGTCTTGACAATGCATAAACAACTCAGTGATAAATGTGAAAATGTTGGTAATCACAATGGGACCTTACTACAAGCAAAATACTGAATCTCAATTTATTAGATCTAACAATATGATGATACTTCAATTTTAAATTTAAACCAATAATCAAAGAAATAACAAAAGATAAGGGTTTCAAAGAGATTTATAAACTTAATATTAAACCTAAGATTAACAATGAAAATGACCAACACTCAAAATGGACCAATCCCTCAAAACTAATTTTGACTTGACCCAGATGGATCTGCAATCTTATAGAAACAGTGCAATCTTCTAAGGTGTTAAGATTTTCAAATCATGAACATTCATTCAAACAACCCTATCACAATTAAAATGAATAAACCCTCACAATTGAACTAAGCACAATGAATATAAAGGTCCAAGCTAACTTTGCAAAGCAACTAACAATCAATTGGTTGCGAAAAGTATGGACCAGGGATTGCTGCAACACTTCAAATATCAAACCATAAACATCATTGAATCAAATCTAATTTAAATATTAACCTCTTCAAAGCCATTCTAAAGATAGAATAATAAGAACCATGCAAGATAAGAACACAAGTATGGCACTAAATCACAATGTCATTACTTGCATCAAATTATCCACTGTAGCAACAATTCCAGCTTTCTGTTACAATATTTGCTTGAGAACAACTACTTGCTAACTCTTGCTCTACTTAATTCACTCTAACTATCTCTCTATTTGTCTATGTCTAAAACTTCTTAACCCTTACAAAAGAGGAAAAATACCAAATTTATAGAACCCCCAAAACATGAGCAAAGCAACAAAAAAAAAACAAACACAAAACCAAAAGCAAACCTACACTAACCAAAACAAACAAAAGCAAAGCAGAAAGGGAAACCTAATCTAACCAAAGCAAAGCAAAACAAAACAAAACAAAAAGGAAACCTAATCTAACTATATACAGGAAAAGAGCTGAGAACAGCTCAAGAGTGGAAATAATGCTTCAAATACTACCCATTGACATGCAGTGGGATGTCCTCTCCAGTGAGAGTTTTCAAACAAAAAGCATTATCTCCTAGAATTTCTGAAATCTGGTAAGGACCAAGCCAAAGTTTATCAAATTTTCCATGCTCTCCCTTACAGTCAAGGGCTTTATCCCAGTAAAGAACCAAGTCAGAATTCCTATAAGCTTTAACCTTGGCTCTTTTATCAAACCATCTCTTGACAACCCCCTGATGTTTAGTAAAGTTTTCCAGGGCTTCGTCTCTTTTTTCTTCAAGGTGTAATAATTTAGCAAGTCTGGCCTCACATTTATCTCCCTCATCATAATATTCATTAATGAACTACAAGGTGGGGATCTTTAACTGAATGGGAAACACGGTCTCTAATCCATAAACTAGGTGATAGGGTGATATTCCTATGGAAGTTTTATGTCTCGTACGATCTACCCAAAGAGAAAATCTAAGTTGGGTATGCCAATCCTTTGGATTTCTTTCTAACAGTTTGTGGATAGCAGTCAGAGATTTTTGTTGGATGACTCAGCCAAACCATTACCCTGAGGGTAATAGTTGGATGCAAACTTAATGATAATCTCATGATCGAAAGCCCAATTAGAAAACTTTAATGATGAAAATGCGGGACCATTATCACAAACTAAAGACATAGGACATCCAAAAATATTATTGATACCTGATTCAATGAAATTAATTACCACCTTTGATGTGCATTGCTTGCAAGCAAGGTCCTCAGTCCTTCTTGTAAAATAATCAGTGACAGTAAGGATATACCTATGTCCTGCAGAGGAAGGTGGGTTAATTAGACCTATGAAGTCCATTCCCCATTGTGCAAAAAGCTTTACCTCAAAGACTGGTTGGAGTGGGAACGCTGCATACTTCTCTTTGGCTACCACAGTTTGACACACATGACAAGTTTGGACGTGGTTGTGTGTATCCCTGAACCATATAGGCCAATAGTAACTAGCTCTCAGAATCTGGTTCGCTGTAGAAGGTGTTGATCCATGGCCTGTGCCATATCTGTCATGGAATTCCAACATCACTCTTTCAGACTCTGCCTTTCCTAGGCACCTTAAGTACACACCCTCATGATTTTTCTTATACAAGATAGCTCCTTTTAGCATGAAATTGTCACTCTTTAAGCGCAATGCCCTTCTTTGTACTACATTAAGATGATTGGGGCATCTCTGAGTTAGAAGGTAATGAACAATATCATCGTACCACTCGCTAGGAGAAACATCCTCTAAATTATAGTTCTGAGTTGTAAGATCAGGGCCTGTCTCTGCGATTCTCTATGTAAGCCCTTGCCCTCTTACTAGCTTCATCGATTGAATTTCCATATCATACTCTTGTAACATAGTTACTCACTTGGCTCTGCATTCTCCCAGCTCATTTTGCATCAATAACAACTTAACTGCAGGATCAAGAACTATTGCAAAGATTTTGTTTCTGAGGATATAATGCCTAAATTTCTTTACAGCTCTGACTAAGGCATAGGCCTACTTTTCCACACTTGGGTATCTCAGCTCTACATCCTTCAATGGTGCACTCATGAATGTGATAGGATGTTCATTTCCTTGGTCCTATTTTTGAGTTAACATAGCAGCACAAGAATGATTAGAGGCAAACGAATATATATAGAATGGTTTAGCATAGTTTGGACTTACCAAAATAGGAGCTTTAGCAATAGCCCTTTTTATCTCTGCAAATGCTTCATTTGCTTTTGCATTCCACTCAACCTTGGCCTCCTGCTTCAACATTGCATTCAGTGGTTTAACTATTTTTGTGAACCCAGTGATGAATTTCCTCACAAAGTTGATCTTACCAAAGAATGATTTCATTTCCTTCTTACTGGTAGGTAGTGGAATCTTAAGAATGGCTTCTATGTGTTCTAGATCAATTGCAATTCCTTTCTCAGAGAGAACATGCCCTAACAATTTACCTTCTGTAACTCCAAAGATGCATTTCTTTGGATTGAGAGATATCCCAAACTCTCTACATTTCTGAAAAACTTTGCACAAATCTGAGATATGATCACCTCTCTTCTTGGGAAAAACTGTTAGATCATCCATATAAATGATTATTCACTTACCAATTATGTCTTTAAAGGAAATTCCCATGGCTCTTTGGAATGTGGCTCCAGTATTAATCAAGCCAAAGGGCATCCTCATATAGGAAAAAGTGCCCCAATTGGACGTGAAAGTAGTCTTATGCCTATCCTCGTACTGCACCATGACCTAGTTGTATCCTAAATAACCATCCAAGAAGGGCATCATCTGAGATCCATTGACAATTTGGAGCACTTCATCCAGTGAGGGTACTAGATAATTATCCTTCTCTGATGCTCTGTTTAGATTCCTGAAATCCATGCATAACCTGATTTCACCATTTTTCTTTCGCACTGGAACCAGATTTGCAACCCAAGTAGAGTGTCTAACTAGAAATATTATCCTTGCAGGCAACAGTTTCTACACTTCCTTATGTATTATGGGTTCCAGTAAAGCATTGATGGGCCTTTGCCTCTGTCTGGAAGGCTTTACTCCTGGATTGAGAGGGATAGTATGGGTTATGATTGATGTATCATAAGTCCTTAAGTCCTCATAACTCCAGGCTATCACATCTGGATATCTATGTAGTGCATCAATGATTCATTTCCTTTCTTCAGGAGTACACACTTTGCCAATAAAAATATTTTTTACATCATCCTGAGTTCCCATATTAAATTTGTCACACTGTCCACTAATGGACTCTTTCCTGGTATCTTGTTCTTGCTCCTTAACCTTGTCCAGATCAAAGATCCTTTCTAATTGCACCATCCCTCTAGGAATTGCGTTGGTATTCAAATTAATTACCCCTCCCAAGTCCATCTCTGCTTCTTGGAGCTCAGTTTCATCAATGATTTGAGAACCAAAGACATCTATACTAGTAATGAAATATAAGATATGCTTGTCATCTTCAAATACCTGGAAGTTGGTGATATTATCAGGTACTAAGGGTACTGGGGTCAGCTCCATAGTAAACTTCTTTAATCTGGAAAGAGACAGAGGCTGCAAGGTACTAGCTACCTAAGCAAGAGAGTTAGCTGTCTGGTTCCTATTTCGTGGAATCAATTGAATGTTGAAGGCATCAAATCCTTCAATGAGGTCCCACACTCTGTGTCTATAGTTGGTCATTCTCCTGCCATGACAAGAGTATTGTCTCCTAACTTGTTTGACTACTAACTCAGAATCTCCAAAAACTTGAAATATCTTAACCTTTTTCTTCAACGCCATTAACAGTCCATGCACTAAGGCCTCATATTCTGCTACATTATTCATACAGTGAAATTGAAGTCTATGAGTAGCAAAAAATGTCTTACCTCTTGGACTAATTAGCTTGAAACCTGCCCCATCTCCTTTATTTGATTTGGACCAATCGAACCTTAAAGTCCAACAACCAACAACTGCAAAGTTCCCTGCTGTATCACTTGCACTATTGCTGCTGGATGGTTCTTCAGAAGGCATTACTCTTTTTCCTTTGGGATCTTCTTCGACATTCTTGATATCAATTTTGACTACAGGAATGGGGTTTATACATTTCTGTATTTGTTCCACTGTAGCCTGGCATAAGTAACAATCCAATTTTGAATGAGAGGCATTATGCACCCTGCACCAATTGGGAAAGAGTAATTCCCCAAAGTTCATTCCTCTTCCTAACTGAACTTGATCTTCAATGCACTTCTGAATGAACTCTTGAAAATTTTCTAGCAAACCAAGTTGACTATCTTCCAGATCATTATTATTTTCAACTGGTTCAATCAAGACTTCAATACTAGTGGATTCTGCTATAAGTTCAACAGGTGCCATGTGGAACATAAGAAATTCCTCCATATCTGGCTCTTCAAGAGGAGCAGCAAGCATATAGTTACCCATACTTACTTCTGATACCAAAATTTTAGTAGAGGTTTTCTGATATTCTGTGATCATATACTTCATTTTGGGTTCTCTTTCAATTCTAATCTGGTTTGGCACTCCCTTCCAGGGAAGCCACATATGGGAGTGATCAGTCATGAAATATTCGTTCAAAGCCCTGGTAAAGTCTCTTCCCAGGATTAGGCCATAAGCGTCAGGTATGTCAACCACCAGTATATTGATAACCTGTTGAATCCTAGGATCAGAAGCAATCTGCATATGAATCATATTTAACTCTCCTACAACATTGATTTCAGTCCTATCCAATTGTGTGACTTTCTTTTGCGAGTCAGCAGGAGTAATACCCATAGCTCTACATACACCGAAAGGCATAACATTGGTTGAAGCACCAAAATCTAGCAGACAATTATGCAAATTCTTACCAAATATTCAAACAGAAATCAAGAATGGAGGTGTGTCTATTTTCCCTTGAAATAGAGTTAAGGGAGTATCTACTTGAGCAACTTGAGATTTGTCCTTCTCTTTCCCAGTATCTCCATGGGGCATATGGACTTGATTATGAGTCTGATTTTGTCTTCCTACTGATTGAGAACTAGATGCTCTATTGACACTCTCGCTAACTGATTTATCTTGTGACATGGAATTTGCATTATAAGCTCCTAAGACTGCATTCCTAATGGTTATAACTCTTAATAAATCAAATGCAAATAAGCTTACCCTTAATTTTTTGAGTTCTTCAGCAACATACAGGGCCAATTGTTCCTCACTTAGGTCAATAGGGGTCTCCTTTGGGTATTTTGTCACTATGTCTTTGTTTGCATCAGCATTTCTCCCTTTCGGCACATCAGTATGTCCTAGATCTTGAGATAAATATTGCTCGAACACCTAAGGCAATGATGGATTATTGCTAGCATTAGTGTTTGGAGGCATGTTGAAATTATTTGGTGGAATGGAAGTAGTGAAGGGGCCTCCAGCCTGTGGACATCTATGTGGAAATTCCCTCAAGTCATACTTCTTGACAGGTCTCTGGAAGGTCTGCACTTCAACAAAAACATCTTCTTCATCTCTGGGACCATTATCATTCACTGGACTCTCATCAAATAATTGTGTCATTTCATCCCCATTGCATACCTGGTCTGCCTCTTCCTCCAATTGGTCAGATTCCTCTTCAGGTACGATCTCCTTACTTTGTGGAAAAGGAGCATGATTCAATACCAACACTAGTGAATCATGAGGATTAGATGGTACTATTTCTTGACTACCTGAATTGTTCTCCACTTCATATTGAAAGATTAAGGCTGTTGTTTGGAATTCTTGACAATCTAACTTAGAATGTTGACTCGTTTTGTGGAGCCTACACCATCCTGATAAAGTAGCCTCAGCCAAATATACACCGCTAGGAGGCTTTTCTTGATTAACTGGCTGATTGACAGGTTGATTAACTGGTTGATCCAGTGGGGTGGGGACTCCTCCATTATTGGGCCCTATGCTCCAAGTCATGTTTTGTCCTGATGGTTGCCTCCTATCAAACCCTTGTCCACCACCTTTGTCAAAGTTCTGGCCTGAGGATTGCCCTATATCATAGTTCTATCTTCTATCATTATTATACCATCTATCATTATTAAATCCTTGATCGTTGTTGTATCCTCTTTCATTGTTGTAACCTTTGTCCTGGTTATATCCTCTTTCATTGTTGTATCCTCTCTCATGGCGTTTCCCTCTATTAAAGTGTTGTCCTTGTGGATTTTCTCTATTCTGATTGGACTGCATATTTCTTTGAGTAGCTTGCAACTAACTATTCTGATTCCTCAAGTAAGTCACCTCCATATTCAACTTCTTTATTTGTTCAGACAATTCATCCAGTCTCTCTTTGTCAGGATTACTGTATGGAGGTTGATTCGCATTATTCTGGGAATACCGTACTGTAGCATTAGCATTCAGTGATTGGTTCAAGACTTTAGAATTCTGTAGGTATGGGGGATAGCTAGCCTAAAGCTATATATGCAAAGGTTGATTCAAATTTTGCTGAGGGTAACCAATTGTAGATGAAACTTGTCCCACAGGAGGTCCTGGGTGAGGGACTAGAGGCAACTGAGGTACCGGATTCATAATAGGAGTATGGTTGGCAAGAGCCTGGTTGAGAGTTGGAACTTTTCTAGGGTGAGCAATGGGTCCTAATGAGGGTAGAGGTTCAGACAGATGTTGCCTTAAAGCAGTGCTAACCTTCATAGCCTCTGCATATGCAAGTAGACTAGCAGGAGGGTTATTACTCCACTTCATAAAGGTAGCTATCAAACTATCAAGTCCCTCATAATAAACCTCTAAAGCAGTAGGCTCATCAATGACATAAGGGGCCTACAACCTAGTATAGGCACGATGAAACCTATTGTTGAAAGATCCTATAGGATCATTGACCTCTCTTTTAACATTAGTGAACTGATGGTAGAGCTCATTGGAACTAATGGGAATTTGAAACTTCTACAAAAATGCAGTCTCTAGCTCAGTCCAATGTTGGAATGATCCAGTAGGTAAATGATTGTACCAATAGAATGCATCTTCAACCAGTAAATAAGAAAAGAGTCTACAAGCTACATCCTCATGGTTTATCCCTCTATCCTTAAGGCCAGTCTAAAAGATCCTGATGTGTTCTTCAGTGGTTCTATTGGGATCATTGACATGGAATTTTGAACAAAAGTGTTCAGGGTTTTTGGGCATAACATTGTAATTGGGGAAACTCAATGGAGATGGGTTGGTTGCTAGGAAATCCATTGGTGGAGGTGGGGGTGGTAATGGTTGATTTATGACTGGCTGAGGTTGTGGAATGGGAATATCCTCAAACTCAGATGAAGATGATCCTGATGAAGATGGGGATGATGGGGATGACGGAGGTGGATGGGATGATGATGATTCTCCCCTTCTGTTGGTCCTTCTAGACCTAGTAGGGTCTAGTAATTCCTGAAATTCTTCCTCTCTTGGAGTAGATCTTGTTCTTCTTTTGAATCTCTCAGGAGAGATAGCGTTCAAAAATTGATCCAACTTGCTTATATATAGTTAGATTAGGTTTCCTTTCTGTTTTGTTTGTTTTGCTTTGCTTTGGTTAGATTAGGTTTCCCTTTCTGCTTGCTTTTGTTTGTTTTGGTTAGTGTAGGTTTTCTTTTGGTTTGGTGTTTTTTTTGCTTTGCTCTTGCTTTGGGGGTTTTCCTATTTTTGCTTGGATGGGTTGCATTTGTATGGAAAATATATCATTACTTGGGACTGCTTTAAGCATTTTATTGGTGAACTGTAGTCTTGTATCTTGAAAGGATGGCTGAAATCTTTGCTATTGCCAACAGTCTCAATGTTTGATTTATAGAAGATGAGTCATTGGTTTGATCTAAATTTGAAGTACTCTGAAATCTTATATCTCTCATATATCTTCAAATTCCTGATGTTACTGTAGGATCCTTTTGAAGTTTTTTCAGGTGAAAAATCCTATTTCTGCTTCAGTGCCACTATGGTTCTCAGTCCTGAGTGTGAACTTCATTGTTCACAGGTTGAAATGAAAAGTGACATAGAAAGAATATCAAAAGAAGGAAAAGTGGAATATTGAAAATCAAAAGAATTAATTCAACTTATTAGGGGTATCTGAATATCTCTATCGGGGCTATAAACGCCTGGCTGGCAATAGAGCTATGTTCAGGAGAGTCATAGCAACAACCTCGTCGGAGCTATAGACACCTGACTGGCAGCGAGGCTCTATCCAGGTTGCTTTTGAAGTTAGAATCCTTTACGTAGCCTGTCTTGACTAAGCTTGGTTCCTGCAATAGCTTAAGGAGGGAAATGAACTCATATGCACACACTTGGATTTTTAGTTTATGGAAGGTTCGGTCTACCTTTTGGTTTTGACTCTTTAATCTTTGCATTTTGATTTGTTTATTTGATAGTGGAGATTGAAACCAGAGATTCTAGGTTCTCAATTCCTGTTCATCATCAAATGCTCTAGAGCATTTCCCAGCAGAGTCACCATTTGTTGTATAGTTTTCACACACACGCCCCGCTGAAAGCAAGGACCCTCTTTCACTTTGGTTTTGGCATCTTGGCCCTTTCATTTTGAGGTTTTGTCTTACTTTGGCATGTGCTTAAATGTTTATTTTGATTACCTAAGTGATCCCCCTAAGTTATTCATTGAAGATCTTTAATTTTGAGCTAAGTTTGGGTTTTCACCCTAGTTCAGGAATTTCCACCCTGGTTGGATTTTCTCGGATCCTGCTTGGACTCTGGCTGAGCACTATCATTCCAAGATTTTCAGTCTTCGCAGAATTCTGCATGGGCTAGATTTTTTCAGATTCCATCCTGTCGTCAGGTTCCTAGATTTTCCTAGCTGTCTTGTCGGCTGCATTAAATGTTTTCGTACGAGCTTTGAATGATGTATTTAATCAATTTTTGAGGTCTTTTATGCCATTATGCTTATTGTTTGCCATCGATTGAGCTGGGGAGTGCATTCTTAGAGGTGTTGGATTTGGATTTGGGGTGTTAAGTTTTTGAATTGTGGATTTGGGTGGCGATTTCTTGTGTATTCCCACTATTGTTCTTTGTGGATGCCATTAATTTTGCATTTGTTGATTCTGAGATTGATTTCTGCTTTATAATGGTATGTTTTTTACTACCTTGCTTTTAATTGATGATTGTAGATAATGTTTTCATGTTATTGAGCTTATTGAGGTCTGAATTCTTGATTGCTTGCCCATTTCATAGTTAGGGCTGCCTAACATTGTTTGATTTATGGTCTCCCAAGTAATTTCCAAGTTTGTTTGTTTATTTGAATTTTGATGTAACTTGCTTAAGAGCCATGATTTTCCCCTAGTCGAGAATTAGCAGTTGATGTGTTTGAATTTTGAGCTAGTTTGTGTGTTAATGGCGGATGTACAGGGTTTGAAACCTAGGGCATCACCACTTCATCTTGTTCCGCCCTAAAAACTGGCCTAGAATACTAAATAAATCCATAGAAGGCTCATATTAAACTTTCCTTATGCTTAAATCTTTGAAATTCATGATTAATCTGGTGTTTTGGGTGAAATCATGATTTAACGTTGATATTCAGGTTTCATAGTCACCTCGAGATTTTCCATCTCTGGCGTGTTAGAACTATAAAATTTTGAAATTTTCATAGTCAATTGCATTTATGAGTTTCCAAAATAGGTCCTCATCATAAGCATAAAATTCCTTCCTCGTGGCGTCTTGTTCATATTTTGTCATATGATCCATTAGAATTCATCTAGTCCTTGGTATTTCATTGTATTACCCATATCGGCAAGACAGAGTGAAGGTCTCCCCGACCCATATTTTTCACTAATGTATACTTGTTACAGATTTTCGGCAGGACACATCCTTTGTTTCGGCAACAAAAAAACATATCGAAAAGAGAATTGTTATTGGTGAGAATCATAGCAAACTCATGTATGTCTCACCGACTAGCGCATGGAGTGATGTATCGGCCAAACAAAAGACTATCAGAGTAATGTCTTACCGAAAGTGTTGGGTCTTGCCGATAAGGCGCAAGGGGGTTTCATCAAAAAGCTATCGGGAAGAAGCTATGTAGTCTTGCCAACTCAAATGTCACATCAATAGATAATTGCATCAACGAGAGAAGAAGTCTTTGGCATGAGTTCCACCAAAAATTAAAAGTCACACTGATAGAATACTTCGGGGAGAGTCTCACTGAATAGAGTAATCTGGAGGAACAGGTTTGGAGAGACATTCAGCATCGGTATGAGTCTTTTCGAAGATCCATAGGTCTTGCCGATGAAATTTATTTCATCGGTAGGATTAATTTCATCGGTGAGAGAATAATATTGTCATGGCGATAAAAAGTGAACTTAAGGAGATTTTTTTGGTGAGACATAAGTATCTATGGGACGTCTCCCCAAAAATAGAATGTTACAGCAACCCACATGAGACAAAAGAATACATCTCGGTGAGACAAAGTATTGTCAGTGAGACATTGGCCTTCGGTGTGACAACAGGATGTTTCAGCGAGAGATCTAATGAACGTTGCAAAAGGATTTCACCCCAGATTTGAAAATCTCTCACTGACAAGACACTTGATGCAACAGTGCCAGTTTCAAATAACTCTTCATTCATACTTCAGCTGACACATTAATGGCGCGACGGGATATAATAGGGTAAGTGTAATCAAACGTAGTTGTGTTGAATTGATTGCAAAAGAGTCAGCAGCACGAACAAAGAACCAGGACATCTTCCAGCCTGAGGAGCTCAAGCAATAAACTGTAAGTGACTACATCTTAGTTTTCCAAATTTTAACTTCTGTAATCTTGAAGAATGGAGTCCCCTGGTTCTAGAAAAGTTAAAAGTAGAAAACTTGGTGAAAGTAGTCAGCCAAAAGGAAAGAAATAGAAAACTAAGACAGAACATGAGGGCATAGAATGAAGATTAAACCAAGACCTCATTGATCAGTTTCCTAGTTCAGGGCCTAAAGCCAAAAGGTCTACACAACTTAGGGCAGAAATTGATAAACTAGATGATAAATGCAAATTCATAGGAGACGTCTAGACTACCATAAGGGGGTATGAATTGTTTAATTTTCATTATCATTAGAGAAGCCATTTTGAACTAGTTTGCAACCCATGGAAGCTAAATGTAGGAAAACTAGTGTGCCCTAATGTATTTGTGAATGCTGAATTAGTAAAATTGTTGGTTGATCACTATGACTCGAAGCATAAAGCAATATGTGACCCGTTTGGAAAGCCACAAATATATCTGTCAAAAGAGGAAATTGGGCAGGTTTTCAATTTGGAAGGGTTTTGTAATGAGATCATACACAAGGAATTGGAGAAGGAATTCTCTAGAATGGATACAATCTATAAGTGTTGGAGGTTGCCAATTCATAGAGTTAAGCAAGGCAGCAAGCCAGATCCTCTGCAGGATAGTGAGGGACCTCCTTATCATGTGGACCTGTTTGAGCCTTATATGAAATACACCTACTTCTCAGTGTACCAGGTATTAGGAATGGATACCCCAGAATACATGTCAATTGTGCCCATGATTATCATAGCAGATATCCAGTATCATAATTCTCGGCCATTTGACTATGCCTCATACATTTCTAAAGGGCTTGATTCAGGACTAATGGCTATAAAAGCTAGATCATCTACTTTTTATCTCAGGCATTATTCATTGTTGATGCATCTGGTACTATATTTTGGACAGGAGTTAGGAGTATGGCCTCTAGAGATGAGAATCTCTCAAATTGGTAAAGATGGTGAAGCATTACCAGTTCAGTTGTGGACTGCTATTTGGGATAGCAAGGTTGCTAATGCTAGTTCCATTCATTTTGAGGAATATTTTGTGAAAACATTGTACAGATTGTATGAATATCCCTGTAATTATTCATTATCTGATGAGATAAAGAGATTTCTTCGGCCAAATGATTTCAATGGGCCAATTGATCATAACTGGGGAGATTGGTATTGCTTGGAGGGAGCCACAATGATTAGATTCTATGGGTTTGAAGATGCCCCTTTCATTCTACCAAAAACAGTCCCAAACAGAATTGCATATCTGGAGATTGTTAGACAAATGGATTACTGTAGTGTAATGAATTCAGCTCTTTTGGAAAGTAGGCTTTTATGCCTAGTACATTGTGTTTTGGTGACTTTACAATATTGGCCAAAGAAGGTTATAGTTTGATCCTTGACAAACTGCTTCAGTACAACATGAAGAGAGGACCGCCCAGAAAGAGTTTTGATCCAGAAGGATATATCAATTCGGCTAAAATGAAGATAAACTTTGGAGGGTATCAGCATGTGCCCTATCCTTTTGATGATATGATTCAGAATCTTGAGGAGGAAAAAGTTGAAGTAGTGGTTGAAAGATATAACCAAGGGCTGGAGGATACAGAGCAATTGTCTTTGGGGGATGAGACACCACAAGATAATGTGCCACAGAGCCAACCAAAAAGGGTATCCAGATTGAGAACTCAGCAGTATGTTTGCCCAACTAGAGAGCTAAATGTTGAAAGTGGTGATGCAAAAGCAAGGCATATTGAGTATAGATCATTTGTTTTAGATGATGAGTTCATAAACTCCCCATAATTCAAAGCATTTTTGTATAAACAGAAGGGGAAGGAAATAAGACAAAAGGTTGATGATGTCACTACAGGAAACGAAGAACAATTGTTGAACGAATTGAGGAAATGTGTAGATGATGAAATGACAAATATGACCCTTGAAAAAGGGAGGAAAATTTTGCAAAATGCTGGTGTCATGATCTTTCCCGGGCTAGATCTCAATTCAGCTCTTGTCTTTGATAGTTTCTCAAGGGACAACAATGCTACACACAAGCTTGACAAAGAAGGTGTAACAGAGGTGTATGCTGGATCAAAATACAATACTGATGAAGGGTCATTGATGATTTGGGCCTTATACCCACCCCACAGGAAATCAGTAGTTATTGATACAGAAAAGGCATTTGGCCATGTCATGAATCTAAAGGTTGGAGAGGTTGATCTTGTAGCTACTACAGAAATCAGAGTAAATATTGCAAAGCTAAACAAAGCACAGATTCAGATGTTGATAAAATAAAGAGAGATGTACAAAGAAAATAATGAAAGAACGTTGAGAGAAAATGATAGATTAAAGGATTTGGTAGGCATTTCAATGAGGCCGGCCAAGATGCTTACTCAAGGAGAAAGCTCTCAGTCAAAGGATCATTGGGAAGGATCAAGTGCTTATTCCCAAGGAAAGTATGAAGCACTTGTGGCAATAATCAAGAAGAGGCTGGATGGTTTAACATCTTGGTTGAATAAGCTCTAGGGAAAATATTCTCATACACTTGCTGCATTGAAAGAGCATGAAAGGATGAATGAGCAAATCATGGAGAAGTTTCAAGAAGTGATCCAGAGAGATGTTTCTAATAGTGTTGCAATTGAAAATGCAAATCATTTTGTAAACAGGCATCGAAATTTCTAGGATGAATTGCAGGGAGATACGAAGGGGTTGATAGATGCAGCTATGAAAACATTGACTACATTCACTGATGATAGAGGAAGACTAAAGGAAGCTGCCAGATGGAAAAGTGAAAATGAATCAATGTTGCATGAAATTTTGAAGATTGCCACTGCTGAAGGAACAACGTTAGATGAGGCAAGCGAGTAGAATGAAAAAAATGATTAAGATGGAGATCACGATCCGGAATGCAATTAGAGATGTAGATACACATGAGCATCGGGATTACTTGGATCATCTAACTAAGAGTCATTTGTGGCTAAACAGAGCTTAAACATTTTTTAATCTTTTGTTATGTAATCTTATGACATTTCTGAAAGGATGTGTCCTTTCGTATTCTCATTGTATAAATATTCGTTTCAGAAACAAAATAGTGATAAGTAGAATAGAATAGGAGATAGAATAGAGAATACAGTAGAACATCATGTTTGAAAATTTGAGACTATGTTGCATGTTTCAAATCATGGAGATATCAATTGAAATCTAAGAATATGGTGCATTTGTTTCTGGTATCAGTTGTTTATGGTGTTCGTTGAAAGCATTATTGAAGTTGTCTCCAATGTGGTGTTTTCTGGTTATTTAAATTGGTGTAACAAGTTTATATCTAGTTTGTCAATGCACATTTGTTGCATCTATATGGTCAATTGATTGGTTCTTTCCAGTAAAGATTAAATCCTTTAAATTGATCATAGTAATTAGGGAATATCAGTTGGATCACTAAGAAGAACTCTGTAATCATAACCTTGCATGTTTATACAAGCTATAAACTAAATCATATGCTAAACAACTTGAATTTTTGCCAGAATGAAGTACTTGTTTTAGATTTCTCTTGACTCTGCATACCCTATAAGGCACTGGTCTCCATAGTTTCATCATTCAGTTTTATTCAATTCTTTTTACATCTGTTAACTAAGCATATTAGGATTTAGTTTTGAATATTGCTATACAATTTATACCAAATTTTATTTTATTTGTCCACTTCCATCTACCATTGTGGACAAATCACTGCAAGAGAGAAGATAATAAGTCAAGTCTGCCCAATTCATATAGGTACACCCGCCTAGGTCCAGCAGCACCTGAAGAGTAGAAGGTTTAAGCCATTTAACCTTGTCTGTTACCATAAAACATACCAAGAGAGTGGCAACCTCTTGAGGTAGTCTTACCTGCATTTTTGAGAGCTAACATGGTGAATTTTACTGATTCCCTCTGTTTTCCTGGAATCCACTATCATTTTCGGAGTTTCATATATTCCGTGGATTTCCGTTGACTTCGGATTTCCCGATCTCTTCATTTTCCCAATTTCCTTTGATTTCCCAAAATATGAATGCTTTCGGAGTTTTACCTTATCTACGGATTTTTGTCGACTCTATATTTTCCTGAAGTCCTTGGTTCCCTATTTTTTTCGGATTTGCAAGGTGTCTTTGCCCTCGCAGAAAACCGTCTCTGGCCAATTTTCTCAAAATCTGATGAAATATGATAGAGTATGGAATATTTGGATTTATTAAAGATTTATGATGCATTTTATGATTAATCCATGCTATCTTATGATTTCCTATGTGGTTTATTGCTTGATAATGATCAGACTTAATTTTTAGTGGGTGTTTCATGATTATTCTGTTGGAATCCATCTGGTCTGGAATTTCCAGAAATTCCTCTCTAGCTCAAATTATGTGGATGGTCCTGAAACCCAAAATTTGTTATAATCATTTATATGAGATTTAATAACACCCTGATTGTATGAGGTTCATTCTAACGATGTTTTGATGGATTAACATTGCCTTCATGTGGTTTTTACTATGATTTCCTTGTCAAGTGTAGGCTGAGTCTAGCAAGGCAGGGACTGGGTCTTCCATGTCTGGAGCAAAGAAGATTAAGATGGATATCAAGAGTAAGATCCCTGAGAATAAAATCACATCAGTCTGGTCTGAGGTGACTGATACAAATGTCAGATTGTGGGATTATGAAGAGTTTAAAGAAAGAATGCCAGCCAAGGATCTTCCTTTGGTGGCTAGAAGAATGAAGGAATCAGGTTTGTCACATGTAGCAGGTTTTCCTTCCACACTCCAGTGTTATGAGCTTGTCCTCGAGTGTGCAAGACACTATGACCAAGATACACAAAGGATTATTGGTCCATAAGGGAGAGTGGTGGAAAATCTCAACCCTGTTTCCATTGCACAGACTTTTTATATGCCAGATAGGTCTCATGTGGTGGAATTTAACATGGAGGTAGCTAAGGGGTTCTATGAAGAATAGACTATTAAATCTCAACTGCTCATCAATTCCTGGCTGGAGAAGCTAAAGTCTCATTATTCTAAGTTTCCTAAATAGCTATTCAGGGAAAAATTCAAGAAGGAATACTACAATGTCATCACGTTGCTCAACAGGGTGGTTGGATTAAGGAATGCAGGTGTATTTGAGAATTGGATGTGCCACGCTATTGTAAGGATGGAACAGGAATTGATTGACTATCATTGGGTTGGTTTGATTAGTAGAGTGATCCATGAGTAGCTATCTAATGTGTTGCAGACCAAGACCTTCACGATGACTTCATATTTGGTCTACGCACTTGCCAGATTTCACCCATACAAAGGATTAAGTACAAAGGGAATCTTTGGACACGATATTATTTATGAGGTTTTCCCTCAGTTGCATTTGGGGAGCTCGAACTATAGGAGGGTGAATGATGCATTCACCATGCACATCACTAGATTGCTTCAGGGAGTAGAACATGTAAGGATTTTAGACCAAGCCAAGGAGCCCATCAAGAAATATGGGGCTTGGTTTTTTCAATTTCCAACCTTCTCATATATCTGGGTTGATGGCTGCCAAAGGGCTCCTTATAGACTTCCAAGGTATCCTATTGATCATATCATACTTTTGGAAGTAACCAGATAGATCTGTGACTTTGATGCCACTGTTAAAGGAGACAAACATAAAATTGGTTTTGGTGGAGATTTCCCATTAAGGATTGGCACTATGGAGGCTTGTCCTTCCATTGGTTCTACCTAGGCTTCAGAGGAAGAGATGAGTACTCTTGGCTTGTCTTTCCATTCCAAGAGGTCTAGGTTTGATATCACAGGAGAAGCCCAAAAGAAGGCTAGTAGAGAATATAGCCATAAGGTTGATTTGGAGGACTACTAGGCCAACTGTAGTGATGAATTTGAGGTCAAAAAGAAGAAGTTTTCTCGCCTTCCAGTTGAATCGGTTCATTTATACAATGTGAAGGCAGTGCCTAATCAACTTGAAGATGATGGAAACCTGATCCAGGATCATGTGTATGAGGCTATGAAGGATAGACCAATTGGTGATGTGGATTGGTTAGAAGAGGAAAAAATAGAATTAAAACAGTTAGTGGATCCAGTTATCAAATTTATGAAGATGTGGCTAAGGCATACTATGGGAGTTGGAAAATGAAGGTGTACAGTGCACCTATGAGCTGATGGGAGATTTGGATCCTTACTCCACTTTTGAAGAATCAACTGAGCAGGACCCTAAGGGCAAAGGTAAGTTGGATTCCCCTTTCAAGATCAAGATAAAAGGTGTTCAAGAGGAGGAAGCCCAAGGGACAGGAAAACAAAGAAAGCCAAAGGCTAAGAAGAGGACAAGGACAAAGAAGTCTAAATAGAAAGAAATGGAGAAGCAAGGTCCTAAGGTTGATGTTCCTGTGCCCAAAAGGATAAGAGCCATAAAATTGTCAGAGAAGGCAAGCTCCAAGGTAGGGAAGGAAGAAGTTACCCCACTGGTGGTAAATGTGGAAAGCTCAGAAGAGAAGGCACAGGTGTACACAAGGAGGTCCAGGGCTCCTTCTCCCAAGGATAGTGTGCCTAGAATAGACCTTCCTCCAGTTATTTCTTGTGAGGAGCAACATGATGATATTCCTTCTGCCCATGAAGCTCAAAGCAAATTAGGTGAGTCAGAAAACATTGAGGAACATCTAGATATTGAAGGAGAGGAATTTCATAAGGGAGATCTTTATAGTGCAAAGGCATAAATTGATAAGGTAATGCAGTCTCCTTTGGTAGCTTATGCAGAGTCACCTGTTGGAACCGAAGAGGTTAAATCACCTCCAGTAGAAGAAGAAGTAGTGAAGGTTCCATCACATGTACATGAAGAACATGCTAAAGAAAAGGAGGGCAAGACAAATGAGACTCCTGAGAAACATAATTTGAGTGAAGAGGTGCCTAAAGGTCAATAAGAAGAAGAGAAACAAGGTAAGGTGCAGTTGGAATCCACTGTGCCTGAGTGGTTGGACAAAGAAATAAGGAGAAAACAAGTTATAGTGGAAGATACTCCACCCAATTGGGATGAACTGCTAGCCAAGATTGGAAAAGAAAAAGGTAAGAAGAAGGCTAGGGTGATCTCAAGGATTGAAAGAGATGAGGCCAGCAACAGAGTTATTCACATTGCAACCCCTGCCCCAGATAAAAATAGAGATGATGTGGCTGGAAAGGATTATAATGTTCAAACCTTCAATTTAGGGCCTACATCCGTTGAGCAGGATATTGAAGATTATCAGGGTTCAAGTGCAGTCATCTTGGGCAGATTGAGGAAGGAAATGAAGACTAAACAAGAGCTAAAGAAGGAAAATGAGAATCTCAAGAAATGCTTGGAGGATTTAATGAAACCCTTGCAATCCATTAACCCCTCCACCTCTACTGCAAATCCTTTACCTCAGAAAACCATCACCGAGCTTGAAAAGATGAAAGCTTTCACTCTTGCCACTACAAATTGGCTACAAGGGGTGTGAACCAAGGGTAATGAAGTTATTAAGAATATTTTGTCAACTGGGAAAGATGTTGTAAGGATAGTTGATTGGTTGAAGGAGGTGTTGGCTCAGGATAAAGAAGATACAGATCTCCTACTACAGAAAACCAGAACTATCATGGAGTACACCAAGGATAAGTTAGTAAATGATAAAATTCTCCCTTCCTCTAGAGCTGTTAAACCTTGGGAGTGGTTTGAAGCACTGCAAATCAGGCAAAAGGTTTTGAAGAAGATCTACAAACAGAGGAGGCAGATTGATGATACCTTAGCTGATGTTTACAATGGATCCATTGCTTTCTTTGAGATTATGATAGGGAGAAGGAAGATTGCCCCCAAATATTTGAGTTTAGAACAGTTGAGGAAGTGGTGGCATGATGTTTATGCCCCAATTAATGATGATTCCATTTCTGAGCACCAGTTGGATGATGCGGCCACCTACATTGTTGTAATTGAAAAATACCTGACTTACAAGGTGGATTGGGATAAGTCAGTGAAATAGTAAAGGGAAGAAATTGCATCAATTGAAAGGTGACTTAGGGTTTTTCCTTTACCAACTGTGGCCGACTTGGATGGGGTGTTTTTGAAAGTTCATGAAATGTTGGATTGGAATAAAGACAAAGGGGAAGACAGTTAATGATTGGCTACATTGAGATTTGTGCTTCCCTATTATTTTTCCATGCATTGGTCTGGGCTGCATTAGAAATCCCAGGCCGACTGATGAAGTTCATGCATTTAATGCATATTTTTTTTATTTTGAATTTCTCTTAAATTCCTAGATGAAGTTCTAGTCTCCCGTCGCGGATGTTAATGCATATTTTTTATTTATTTTGTCTAAAAAAAAAAAAATTTCTCTTGGCCGACTTGTGCCTAATTATTATTGTAAAATCTTATCTAGGCCGACATGTTTTGGGGGTTCTATAAATTTGGCATTTTGCCTCTTTTGTAAGGGTTAAGAAGTTGTAGACATAGACAAATAGAGAGATAGTTAGAGCGAATTAAGTAGAGCAAGAGTTAGCAAGTAGTTGTTCTCAAGCAAATATTGTAACAGAAAGCTGGAATTGTTGCTACAGTGGATAATTTGATGCAAGTAATGACATTGTGATTTGGTGCCATACTTGTGTTCTTCTTATCTTGCATGGTTCTTATTATTCTATCTTTAGAATTGCTTTGAGGAGGTTAATATTTAGATTAGATTTGATTCAATGATGTTTATGGTTTGATATTTGAAGTGTTAGCAATCCTTGGTCCATACTTTCGCAACCAACTGATTGTTAGTTGCTTTGCAAAGTTAGCCTGGACCTTTATATTCATTGTGCTTAGTTCAATTGTGAGGGTTTATTCATTTCAATTGTGATAGGGTTGTTTGAATGAATGTTCATGATTTGAAAATCTTAACACCTTAGAAAATTGCATTGTTTCTATAAGATTGCAAATCCATCCAAGTAGAAATTAGTTTTGAGGGATTGGTCCATTTTGAGTGTTGGTCATTTTCATTGTTAATCTTAGGTTTAATATTAAGTTTAGAAATATCTTTGAAACCCTTATCTTTTGTTATTTCTTTGATTATTGGGTTAAATTTAGGATTGAAGTATCATCATATTGTTGGATCTGATAAATTGAGATTTAGTATTTTGCTTGTAGTAAGGTCCCATTGTGATTACCAACATTTTCACATTTATCACTGAGTTGTTTATGCATTGTCAAGACCTGACATTAGAGACCTTGGGGTTATCTCTTGAGGCTTGCTGATAGAGATTTACCTTTCAAGTGAGATAGGATATTATATTTTGTCTGAGTTGTTGCTGTGCAAAAAACATCATCAACAATACCAAATAAATCTTTGATCTTATACTACATTTGTTTAGGAGTTGTACAATTGACAAGATGAATTTATAAATTATCAAATACATGGAATCCAATAATTCCAATGGCTTCATTTAATTTGTTCCAATAGGTAAATTGTTCACACTCCCTTATGAATTGTATTTGTTGATCATTTAGCATTTTGTATAAACCCTTTGATTGAATAAGTTGTAATTTATTTTTTCATTTATGAAAGTTATGTATAGTTGATAGATCAATTTTAGGATCCATTCTAAAACACATAAGGAGACACTTAAATTGTGCCTTACAAACCCCCAAAATTGGATTAGTGTTGGAAAAATAAGCCCTCCCAAAAATACTTGTAGATTTTTATAATTTTGGTGACTTGAAATCTTCAATTGATTGTTTATAGTGCATGGTGATTTTTATATTTTTTTAAATATACACAATTTATTAAAGTTGAAAAAGCTACATTAAAGAATTTACAATGTTCAATTACAAAGAAAAACTATAGAATGACAACACAATTGCAAGTTGCAAAAATAGTCTAAAACCTAAAATATGCATAATTTCTTTAGATTCATAAATTTTGAAGCAAGTTGAATATTATAAAAATGGTGGAAAAAATTGAAAGTCCATGGCAATCAAAATTTTTAAAAGTACAAAGGGTGGAAGTTTGTGGTAGGTGGGTGTGGCAAAGTTATAAAAGAAGTTTGAAAGTCCATTGTAGGTAGTTGTTACAAAAATTGCTATAGAGTCAAAAAGTTCAAAGTGCAAGCCATAGCTAGACACAAGTTGCAACTAGAGTTGGATGCCAAAATACAAGCTAAATTTGGATACCAAATCACAAGCCAAAGTTGGACTTTGAAGTGCAAGCTAGAGTTGGATATCAAGTTGCAAGCTAAAGTGGAATGTGATTTATAATCTAGAGTTTAATTTTAATTTATAGACTACAGTTGGACACCTAGTTGTAAGTTGAAGTAGGAATTTTTAGTCTAGACTTCATATCTAGTTTGCAAGTCAAACTTTGACAAAGGTGTGCAGGTTGATCTTTGACATAGGTGTGCAAGTTATTTAGTACATATTGCAAGTTAGGCATTGTCAATGTGTAATGATAGGAGAATTTTTTAATGGAAAAAGGTAATTGTTGATGATGAAAAATATAATTGAGAGTCCAATAGTGGGAGAAAACTAGGTTTTGTAGATACAAAGTTAATTGGAAATTGGGTGGCACCCTACTACTAGTTAAACCTAAAAAATTAAAGGAAAATCCAAACTATTACAAAAAAATGGATTGAAACCTTTGTGAAAGGTTGAGTAGCTAAAGAGAGCAAGTTGAAACCCATCTTGAAACTCCATTAATAATAAAGAGCTAGTCTTTTATAAGAAAAATCCAACAAAATACTTTTAGCAATCACAATCTATTGTAGATCCAACCAAAATTTCTTTGTGCATTGACATGGATATGAAAAATATAAAAAATGATATGCGAAGTATGTAGAAAATTAGTTTTTGAAGGATCTGTACTAGTATAGCTAGATAGATATCCATATGATTGCTAGTATAGGCCCCCAAAAGTGCAATTTTTTAATGTCAAAATTTAATAGTTTCACAGTTGGTTATAAGTAATTTGGGCTTTTTGGACTCAATAATGATGTCTATTTGGCTCTATGACACACTTATGAGAGAGCTAAGTGTGGGATTCATCTAAAAATGGAAGATATTTATTTATAATTCATGGCTCTAATACCATATTGGAGTAGAAATAAGATGAATGTAATTCCCAAAATACACCCACAAACAAATTAGCACACAAAATACCAAAAACTATCATAAAAATACATAAGGAATTTATAATGAACTCAGTGTATATGCAAGATTAGGAGGAATAAGGAAGGTGGGAGTGAAATATTGACTAACCCTTAAAGAAGTGTGACACATTTAGAACACTTGGTACAAGTGTGAGAGCATGTGTCATGTGCCTATGAGGCGAGACAACAAAACCTCTAAGTGGACTTAAGGTAATGTCAACAGGTCTACTAGGAACTAGGTAAATGGAAATTAGTTAGGTGATATCTATTTTCACACACTAACATCATCAACCCACGTGAGTGACACATTATCCCTCATAGGTGATGAATCAAGACCATTTTATAATTTGACACCTATGTTTCCCCAACTTTGAGCCCTGTTTATTGCAACTAAACTAGCCTACGAGTTGAGTTCATGATACATATTGATTCTTATGAACCTAATTAGCTCAATGGTGATCTGAAGGCACATATTCTCTTGGCTCCTTCATTTGCTTTGTGCTCTAGTTTTTAAAGGCTGGGAGTGGAAAATGAACTATTTGCACCCACTAGGCCTAATTATAACCCCCCAAGCCCTAATTTTTTCCCCTAGTTCAAAATTTTCACCCCTCTTCACTCTTTTCACTACCGTGTTTCTTCATTTCTTATCTATTTTCCTCTATTTTTCTTTCATTGCTCTTCATTTTATCTCATTTATCTAAATTTTCTCCCTAATTCTTTTTGAGAGATCACCCATACTAATTTTACTTAGTTAAACCCTTAAGAGGTCATGATCCTATTATCTCTTTTTCATCATTTCTTCCAACCAATTGGGGCATGTTGCTTCAAGGGCTATTTACTTTTGTTTGGAATTATGCTACTCATGTTAGCTCGCAATGTCGCCTCTAAAAAGGGAAAAATATAAATAACTAAAATTATCTTTCGATTAATTATACTAATCCTCATCATCACCCCTTAATTAATTAAATAAATTTATTTGGTTGATTATCTTAATTATTCTTCTAACATTAATTAAATAGTTTTAATTATTTAATTGATCCATTTAATGTTTTTTTCTAATATTAATTAGATAAGTCAAGACCTTTTCAACTAATTAATCTTTATTCTAAGGCTCCACCTTAAATAAATGAATAATTTTTTAAAAGTTCAATATGCACATCACTAAAAAATAAATAAATAGTAAATAATACTATTTATTTAATTATTTATTTTGTTTGCTTTCCTAATCCTGAATAGTTAACTTAATTAATCATTTATAAAAAAAATGATTAAATTAATAAATAGCAAAATCTTGTTGAAAATGTGGGTGGATGGGTGGGCTCCCCCTCACCCCTCACGTAGGCATTGGGTGTCCAAGGTGGATGTGAGGTGGCGGATAGGATGGACAGGTAGCATTTGGTTTTGGCTTGTTTTAGTCACATCAAACCTTCTAAATTTGGCAGAATTCAGGTGTTCCTTGCTTGGTTTATCAGCTGTTTATTAGTTCAAAACTTGTGGAGTTGGTTTAGTGGCATGTTGGGCTCAGTTCCCACGGTGCCGCCTGGTGACACGTCGGGCACGGCTACCCTTGTTCTGCTCGCTGACGTGCCAAGTGGAAATGGCCATTAATTGCATTGATTATGGTTCTAAGTTGGATGGACAGGGGCTGTATTTCTACTTATGCCAAGGACAGTTTTGCTTCGCCATTATTTTGTTTCGTATGCAATGTCTGACGGATCATTATTCAGGGTTTTTATTAAGCTTATGAAGTCTGTTCCTAAGCATGGGCTCTGCATTTTGGTTTTTGTTTTTGTGTTTTTGTTGCAGGGTGCGACTGGAAAATTCCTAACAACGGAGAGACAGTCAAAGTCGAAGTTTACCATTCTCATCTCGGCGGAAGGTCTGGAATCCTTCGGTGTGGATACTCATGTTTCATTAATGGCTATGGAGAGGCAAATTGCCTTTCGTGAGATCACAGACCAGCGACTAAAGCGCATCTTGCTCGTGGATGATCCGGCGTCGGTTGCTACTGTGAAGATGGTCCTTGGTAAAGGACACTTAGAAAGGAAATAATTCGCCCGCAACAATGCTCAAATTTCATCTCAGTTTCTCGCCGTGCTCCTCGATCTTGATACTCTGAAGATAGTGGCCATGGAATTGATGGTGCGAATGTTCTGGGATGACTTGCTTGGCGGCCTCAAAATGACTTTGAAGGCAGATTTTATTGGTAAGGGTATCCCGCGTCCTACAGACCTAGCTTCTCTATGGGAATCTGATGAAGGGCTCAAGGTTTATCCTTTTCTTCTGGATCTCAAAGGACCCGCATTATCATGGCACTGAAAGCTTGCAGATGTGGCCGTGGAGTTTCTGAAACAAAAATTGAAGCTAGTGCTGGTGGATGGAACGGAATGGCTGGAAGGTTTCATTTGTTTTGCATAGGTAAACGGTTTCTGGTGAATTAGTGGGGTATTTGTTGTTGCACGTCTGGTTTTTGCTAGCTCTTGTCTTGGTATTCTCTGTATCTTTGAACTTGAGCTATGGTTTTTTGGCTGTTGTGGAGGTTAGGCCTATATTTTATCTCCTTCATTTTGCTACTCTTCCTGTTTTGGAACTGTATGGAGTTCATCCTTGTTAGCTCCTTTTTGGTTGTCTGATGGTTATCATTGAAATATTTCCTGCCTAGTAGACGACTGTAAATTTCTTTAAATATCTATGAAAATATCACCTTACGGATCAAAAAAAAAAATCTTGTTGAAAATGGAGGTAATTATGTAGCTTTAAAAATTTTAAAACTATGAGATTGTAGATCTAATTAAGTGTTCTTTGTTACAAATTCTTTGTGAATGATTATCTATTTGGATAAATTTTACCAATTGTAGAAGTAGACAGAAGATTGTAGAAGAATGAGACAAGAAGATAGAAGTGACACAACATATATGTGAAGAAACCCTTTCGAGAAAAAACCTCCACCACCAAAATCAATAGTGCTTGTATTATTTAACCTTAGAAAAAGATTACAATAACACTGTATCAATCCTTGATTGAGATGCTTCTTTTGCCTTCAACAATTCTTCTTCACAACCTACAATAAACTCTGATAAAACTCTCTTCAACTTGATGCAATTAATAGACAATAATGAGCATTGAAAACTCCAAAGAATTGTCAATTACAAGAGCTTGAAGCTCCTCTCAAAAACCTATGCCTATTTTGTGCAAGTAGAGTTTCATCATGTAACATGAAGTCAAATCCAATGTCTCCTCAATTTAGGCGCCCCAAACTGAACTCCTAACTGATCATTGGTCAAGAAAATATCTTCCAAGCTTCTCCTCAAAGTTGGCACCCAAGAATGGGCCCACTTAACTCAACCTTGTAAATATCTTCTTATGCAAAATGTGTTAACTCCAAGATGCCAACTTGGGTGCCCAAGGTGGGTCCAAGTCAATCTTTGTTAACAAAAACATATCTCTCCATCAATTCATGCAAACATTATGCATGATTGATCATCCCCACTTAACTGAATGTATCACCTATTATCTGTCATGCAACTGAAGTCATTAGTCATGCAACTCAAGTCAACTGAAGTCAACTAACATGCAACTCAAACTAACTACATGCAACTGAAGATAACTGAATTGAACTGAGCTAAACTAAACTAAACTAAACTAAACTAAACTCCACTCATGTAAATGTCAATCCCTAACTTGTCGGATCTTTGCATACATTACTGAAGTGTTGTCTATTCTCCAAGCAGTTAACTGAACTCAAGGTGGGTTCCACCTTCCATGTGGGCACCCCATGTGATCCTATTTTGTAGGAGCTCTTTTTGGGCGTCTCCACATGTTCCTATCATTTAGAAATAATTACAAATGTCAATTTACATGTTCATTTCATTCAAATTTAATCTCTTTCTAATCCTAGTCTTGGGGAACACTTTCCAAGGACTTTGGAGATACATGAAATATGTTTAGGATTGAAATTAAATGACATCCTATTCCCAACAAATTTAAGCTCACTTACCCATAAAATTATCCTATGAAATGCCAATACTCCATTTTATCCTATAAATTATACACCATTCACACTCCTCGTGTGATCTCTCACACATACAAGAGAGAACACACCATAATTCCTCCTCCCCATGTGACTTCTCACACATGTGCAAGATGACACTTGTCATAATTACTCTTCCCCAATTATCCTCACACATGTGTGAGAGGATATTCATCATAATTTCTCTTCCCCAAAATCTTCTCACAACATATTTGAGAATGTGCAATCCCAGCTATTTGATCTAAATAAGAAAATCAGTCATCCAAATCATATCAATCCATGTCCACTCCAAGTGCGCCCCTCATGAGATACCACTTAGAGGCTTCTTCTTGCACCAAAAATCTAATGAATCCATATCCATTTATCTCAAGATTGAATCTCCATCCTTGACCTAAAACCCTCAAAATCTACAAGTAAGACCTCTTGGAGGCTAGTTTAGGAAGGGTCCATAAAATTTGTTGTTATGATTTTGTTTTGAAAGCAATTACATCCTTAATCATCCATCAAAGCACTAAGAGCACATATACACACAAGTGTGCAATGAAGGGTGTTGATGGTGCTTATCCTCTTATTTACTTAAAAATAGGTATAGGAGAAGCAAGGTATTAGTCTCTTTTATTGTCTTTTGAGTCTTTTATTTGTTGTTTTCTCTCTCCTCTTTTATACATCTATGTACTTATCAAATAGCATCCTAAAACTAATATCCTAAGGCTCCAATTTAGAGAAAATAGAAACAAGAAATATAATGAATGGTTTGCAAAATAAGAGGAAAATATTATAGGTCCAAAGTAGGCACTCAAATAGCCTTATAAGAAAATCCAATGCCCCATCCACATGGGTAACCCCCCATAATTTCAAATTTAACTCCTTTGACACAAGATAATAAACACGACTCCTAGTGGACACACATCTCCAAGTCTAGAAGGCCATTATCCATAATCAAATCATGTGGGTCTCATTGACAACTTCAAGATGCTCTATAACTTTTCCCACACCTAAGATAAGAAAACAGATTGTAAATAACTTTATAACTGCCATTGCCAACTCCAATGTCCACCTCCTTCATAAATGCCATTACAACTAATATTCCAAGCCAACTAGAAAAATACTAATAAAATAGAAAATAAAAATAAAATAATATCTCTCATCCACTTAAGGGGGTGTCCAAGTACCCTCTCCAATATATTTAAAAGCATAAAAATATATTGGGATTGCAACTAAATATCACACCGTCCTAATAAAATGGTTGCATCATTACTCCACTTATCCCTTTGACTTCTTGCTTATATCAATTATTGTGAATCCTCACGAAAGTTGACATTTTCTCTGTGGTTACTTTTTTGACTTCTCTTTTGATGTTGTGTTCTTACCCTTTTCATTTTATTTTTCTTATCATCTACTAACTTAACCTGTCATTTTTTTGCTCCTCCAATTGACATCCTTGCCACCCAAAGCTTATCTTTCCATGTGGCTCCTTTAATAATACTAACTAATTACCATAAGACTCTCTTATAACTGTAGCTGTGGAAAATGTAAACTAAATGCAGTTAAATACACCTCTTAATGAAACATTGTATCAAGATTAAACACAAATTAAACTAATTTAAAATAGTGAAAATCCTGAAAGTGTCTCATTGTCTCCTATCTCCAAAGATTTATTAAGCTACATAAGCTCTCAGTTTTGTAAGCACCATAACTGTTTAAAATGTCTATCTAGAGAATGGAATGGATGCTAAATGCAATGATGTGATGATTGCTAATGAATTCTAGATGATATGATGCTACAGTAAATGAAGCTTGATTGATGGATGAAAGCTACAATAAAAAGAAACTATGGTACTACCGTGATATGAAATCTATTGATGCCATGATACTATGATACTAAAATGCTAATGCTAAATGATTGCTTGGTTGCTTGAGTACTAATTCCTGCAAAGTAAGTTTGCATAAAAGATGATAATTCTCGGATGATTTTGATGCTTCAGAAGGTTGTATATATAGATTCTCGGTAACACATTTGTACAAGGGTAACACAACAGAGGCTGAGATTAAATTTGGAGATTTGAATGGTATGAGATGAGAAGGTGGAGCTAATCATGGAAGATTGTTCCTCCCCATGAAAACACCAGGCAAGATGAGAGGAAATACTTGAGGCAGAAGATTGAGAGGATTTCCTACAGGTTTGTCCCCGAGGCTTTTCCCGTGAATGACTGTTAAATTAATTAGATTTGAAAAATCTAATTTTATTGGTAAGTGAATAGAGGGATATGATTTGTGCATTATTTAAATATTTTTGGTTTATTTAAATTTAGCAAATTAGGAAGATTTAATTAAATAAAACAAATATTTGATATTTGCCCATTTAATAAAGAAGAATATGATAAGATAATTAAATAACACAAATTATTGAAGTTGTGTATTTAATTTAAGATAAAATAAATGGATAAAGTATATAAGAAATAATAATTATAATAATTAAATAAAACAAAGTATTTAATTTTGTTTATTTAATTAAGAGGAAAATAATGTGATAAAATAGAAGAATTAAAAGTGAACATAATATAAATGAATATTTCTATTTATTTACTAAGTAGATGAATTTAGGATTAATTAATCAAATAAATCATATTTAATTAATTAGATTCTCTAGACCATTTTTAGGTGTCTACATTTTGCCCCTCTTTGAAGTGATGTGTTTAAGCATTACTTCAAAGAAAATTTTGTGTTGTTGTTGCTAGTATCAACGATAAAAATTTTAGAATGCCCCAGACATGTTTTTCAGGCGATTGATGGATATATGCCCCCTTGAGAGATAAATTAATGAATTTTATTTTTTTTGGATTTTTTTTTCAAATTTTTTCAAAATATTTCAATTTTTTATGATTTTTTTATGATTTGATATAGATTCGATGAAGATTTGATGAGAAAATTATTTATCTCCTGATAATTGATGTAGAAAGTGGTTTTCGATGAGTTTCAATTAATCTCCCATAAAAAAAATAAAAAAATCAATCTCATAAAAATCCCTTTTTGAAATAACCTATAAAAGGTTAAAAAGGTCATTTTCAAAATCATTTGTAGATTGTGACTTTTGAAAGTTTGAGAGAGAGATTTTGTGCTACGTGGAGCAAGATGTTGATTCCCTTTCACACCCACCATTTTGAGCGTGTTCGATGACATCAGCGGTTGGCTGCGTTCGGACCTCTGGTATGTCCATAATTTTTTTCTTGGTTTTCATGCATTTTTCATTTTTTAGTGTATTTTTGGATTTTACAAAAAAAAACTTGTTTTAGCACTTCAACATTCTATTGTAGCGCTTTTTGACTCCGTTGTAGCGCTTCTAGGGTCTGTTCCAGTGCTTTTCATCTTTTAGCACTTTAAGAGTCTATTTTAGCGCATCTATAGTGTAGGTTGGCGCTTTTCGAAGTTTAGCGCTTAGGTTAGCCGTTGTAGCGCTTCTCTAAAGTAGATTAGCGCGTCAAGAGTTTTAGCACTTAGGATAGATTGTGTAGTGCTTTTAAGGTCTGTTTTAGCACATTTCAAGTGTTAGCGCTTTTCCGAAAAACATTAGCACTTTGACCCAATAAAATGGCGCTTTGTTTAAATGTAATAGCGCTTTTATCTGATGAAATGGCACATTTCTTTGTTTTAGTGTTTATAATGTCATTGTAAGCGCATTTATATCAAAGTGTCTGTGATTTTTGTCAATTTTTTCTTGATGTTCTTGATTTCTAATCGTATCAGTTGTTGGTGTGATATGAATGATTTGTCTAATCAAATACATGATTTTTTGATCTCATGATAGGTGAGGTTTGATGTTTTATTTTGATGATAATTATCCTCATGATAGGTGAGGTTTGATGTTTTGTTCTAATGATAATTATCCTCATGATAGGTGAGGAATAATTAGAATTGGTGTAGCTCATGATAAGCGAGGTTGATTTGATGTGTTGATGATGACCTCATGATAGGTGAGGTTGATTTGATGCATTGATGATGACCTCATGATAGGTGAGGTTGATTTGATGTGTGCTCATGAGATTTGATTAGAATTCTCACCAAGAGCTGACTTGATTTGATATGGTATCTTGATGTTATTTGATGATTGACATGAATTTATTGACCTTAATTTTTGTTGTGATAATAGGAGCGATTAGGGAACCTCCAGATTCGAGAGTGTTTCCCTTGGACATTTGATCTCATTCCCAGGCTGGCACAGCCTGAGATGGCCATCATCACACATTGTGGATTGTCTCCTCTTCTTTACATGCCCCATATTAGGACTAATCGGGGTTTGTTGACAACTTTAGCTGAGAGGTGGCATAGTGAGCACAAAACCTTTCACCTTCCTACTGGAGAGATGACAGTCACCCCAGAGGATGTTTGGCGGATCTTGTAGCTTCCGATTGTTGGAGATGTTGTCATATATGATTTGAGAGAGCAGGGTGGGACCGATGCTCTTCGTAGAGTGTTTCAGGATGATCATATTATAGGAGAGTGGATTCCATGGCGTGATATGGTTGATGAATATGCCACTTTTCTGACAGTACTTACTGGTTTCATTGGCGGATTCTTTAGTCTTGATCACAGGTCTAAGGGATTTTTAGTTGGTTGGGGCCGAGTTCTGGAGAGCATGGTTGTTCATGGCACCCGATTTGATTGGGGCATGTGTTTTCTTGCCCAGTTATATCATGATTTACATTTAGTTGTGTATCTCAGTGGTCGAAGTTTATCGACCGACGTTACCTTGCTTCAGGTATGTGCGTGGGAGCACATAGCTATCACATATCTAGTTCCAGTTGGATAGAGGCCACTTAGGAGACCTTATGTATTCTGATATTTTGGCAGGTTTACCCAATCTAAACTGGGTAAGTTAGAGTATTGGAGGAGAGTTATTGATGATATAGAGTCTGTGACATGGCATCCCTACCTAGATTGTGATCATTGGGATGATGATTATGTTCAACTACCATTTCTTTGTTAGTTGATGATATTGATTGGTCATGCTCGTCAGGTTTTAGAGAGATTTTTTATTAGATGTGTCTACAGACAGTATGGGATGGTACAAGGTATGCCCCAAGGTGTTGCTCACTATGCTCGTCGGTAGTCGGATACAACAGATTAGGGGCCTTATTTGTCATATGTTGCAGCAATTCAAGAGTTTCAGGCTTTACAGCCCTTTGTGTGGGACATTCAGCCAAATATTGTTGAGGCTCCTCTTATAGCAGATTATGCTGAGTACTGTGCTTTGCATCCATTCCCACGCCTGACTATTCCAGATGAGCCTGCCCCATTATGTGCTGAGGAGGATGTTCCTGTCACTCGTGGTCATAGACAGAGGACAGAGGATGTTGGAGGAGTTGAGGCAGAGGATGTTGATGTGGTTGGTGAGGCAGAGGTCGAGCTTGAGGTTGATGTTGGGGTAGAGGAGGATGTTGATGTTGAGGAGGATGTTGGTGGTGAGGAGGATGTTGGTGGGGAGAGTAGTGGAGATGAGAGCAGCGAAGATGAGAGATTTGATAGTGGTGAGGCTATAGTTGGTTCAGGCCCTGCCTTAGATTTTCCCTGTGAGACCATGCCTCATAAGAGGCAGGCTGTGGGAGATGTTTCAGTGCAGCTACGGATGGCAAATCTTCAGGTGCAGTTAGAGATTGTTTAGGAGAAGCTTCTTCAGACACATGGTTTATTAGAGCAGACACAAGCTCAGATGTAGGTACAGGTTGAGTTGCATACAAAGACTTTCAGCTGTGCAAGCTTAGTTAGTCACAGCTCAGTCACAAATTGCAGCATTGACAGCTGAGAGAGATGCAGTGAGACAGATAGTCAGGACAACTCAAGCTCAGGTTACTTCATTGACAACCGAGAGAGATGCGGTGAGACATACAGCTGAGACAACTCAGGCTCAGGTTACTTCATTGACAACCAAGAGAGATGCGGCCAGGTTTGCAGCAAAGGGTGCTCAGGCTCCAGTCGATAGATTATAGAGACTAGCAGATGGTACCTCCTTGACAGATTACATGTGAGAGTTTGCTCGCATTGGTGAGGAGATTGAGTTTTATAGAGTGAGGTATTATGATGTAGTTCCTTCTAAGCAGAGAGTGAGCTATGCGAGGTCCCGTTCTAGAAGGTCACGATCCAGGACTGTCGGTGCAGGTGTTACTCAGCCGTTACCCAGAGATCCCAGGGATCCTAGTTCCTCTGGTGGCAGGGGTCCTGATCCAGCTATGCCTACACCATTTGAAGCCAACAACACATGATTTTGTCTGTGATGTACCTTGATTGTTCTGATGTACAACCATTATTGATGTTTTATCTCTCTTCATTTTAGACATCATTGTATACTTGACATTGTGATTTTGATATATATGAGATGTACTAGATTCTACTGTCCATGATGTGTTTTATTTGATTTTCTGATGGATGCATTTTTTTTTATGTTTTATATGCTATGTGATGGTTTTACTCTCATGATGGTATGCTTTGATATGATGTTGTTCCATCTATGATGCAACTAATGGTAATGTATGGATGCATCGTATATGAATTTATGATTATGGATTGTAGATGATCTACCATATGTGATGTAAATGTAAATATATGGATGAAAGTGTGGAATGATACATGATGTAATAAATTGATGGAATTTATTATCAAATGGATGGATTATATGTGAATATGTGATATAACAAATGGATGAATGTAATGAGTTATGATGATGATGTATTTTAAGGATAATTGAATGATATAGATATATGTATCTTGAAACGATTGATTGATGAAATGATGATTCAAATGTTTTGAATATATGCAAATGATTATGATGATGCAATCTATATGATTATGATGTTGTTTTTGTAATTGTCAAGTATACTCAGTCTTGTATGAAAAAAATATAATTATTTAAGGAATGATTCACCAATTTATTTTGTAACAAATATTCTGTAGATATGACACTATTTATGGATGTAGTCTACATTTATTATGCAAATTTATATGTAAACATGGGCATTTTAACAATACTTTTGTGCTTTTGTATCATCATTGAGATTTAAAATGTTGAAAGTGAGTACAAGCATCAATGGTATAATTAAACCGATGATGACCTGAGTACGACTTTCATGATTTTTGATATTGCAAGCAAACACAAGCATCGAGGTATAATTAAACCGAGATGACTTGAGCATTTCTTGCATAAACAGACAAGAATAAACCACTTTCCTATGTGAATTGGAATGCCATCCATGATACTTTTGTAGAGCATTTCCCACAACAATTCACACAATAATTATGATTAATTTATAGACAGCAGACAAAGAAAAATACCATTTCTTCTTCCTAGCTTCTCTAGTTCAATACATCATTGAGTTGCTCCAAATAAATGATAACATTGATCAAAAGTACAACATATCTTGCATTTGCTTATAGTGTTCAATCATTTATTCAGATTAGATCATCCATCCTAATTTTGTGATTTTTTTGTGTTTTCGAGATTTTGGATCAAACTAACCTAAAGACCTATCCTAGGGGCCTCGGGGGCTGATCAAAGATTAGCCTTGCCTATGTTATATACGCAAATACCACGTAGTTTGACTGACACAAACTCATGTTTTTGGCTTTTTTGAGAATAACTTTTTGACTTGTTTTTGAATTTTCTGTTGTAAACTGGATGTTTGATGCATTTTCAATGATGATTGATATTCCATGTTGGGTTGTGTTTTGATCACTCTTTCTATTGTTTTTGTCCATTTTGTGAAGCTCAAATTTTATGTTGCCCCCAATGATTTTCAGATGTTTCCCCCAAGCCAGGGTGAGATATGACCATGTGATAGGATATGATAATGGATGCAAAAATGATGGAGGAAATCAATGACCATGACATGTGTCCCAATAAATGGGAGTGTTGGTTTTGAATCACAAATAGCGCCTGTTTCTAGGTTTTTACTATATGTTTTTATTGCACCTTTTCATTCTTTTTTATTTTTTTTATTTTTTTTGTATTTTTCTGTATTTTTTTATTTTTTTTGTATTTTTTTGTCTTTTTTGTTTTTTTTATATTTTTTCATCACCAGGATGCATGTTTGCCAGGTTTTCATCAAGGTAACCATTTCCAAAAACTAATTCATGCACTAAGTGATTTAGGTATAGAATTTTCTGAGATGGATATTGTTGATAGGTTCATCAAATAGATCCCCTTCTGGTGTAGACAATTGATATGCTCCTGATCCATACACTGATATGATAACAAAAGGACCTAACCAATTAGGTTCAAATTTCCCTTTATTTTCTCTATCTTTCTGATTTTTAGGGTTTTCCTTTAGGACCAAGTCACCAACTTGAAAAATTCTAGGTTTTACCCTATGATTGTAACTCCTTGACATTCTTTGTTGGTAGGCTTTCAAATGATTTACTGCTTGTTGATGGCATTCATCCAGCAATTCCAACTCCTATAGCCTTGAAACTCTGTAATCTTCATCTGCTATGAGACCCTTTAGTGATACACAAAGTGATGGTATTTCTATCTCAATTGGTAGAATGGCCTCTGATCCATACACCAAGGCGTATGGTGTAGCTCCTATTGGTGTTCTGATGCTGGTTATGTAGGCCCATAATGCAGGATTTAACTAAACATGCCAATCATGTCCACCATCATCTACCGTCTTCTTTAGTATTTTTAGGATTGTCTTGTTTGAGGCTTCTGCTTGTCTATTTCCCTATGGATAGTATGGTGTTTAAAAATGATGTTGAATATGGAACTGTTCACATAATTCCTAGACGTCCTAATTTTTAAAAGGCCTTCCATTGTCTGAAATAATGGATTGAGGTACCCCATATTGACAGATGAGATAGTTGAGTATGAAAGATGAAATTTGTTTTCTAGTGACAGTTCTCAAAGGAACTGCTTCTATCCATTTTGTAAAATACTTTGTTGTTGTGATGATGAACTTGTGGCCATTTGATGAAGAAGGATGTATGTATTTTCCCCACCAGGTCCAGTCCCCATTGACAAAAGGGCCATGTGGATGTAAATGGTTGTAACTCTTGTGCCAGCGCATGAATTAGATTACCATGAATATGACATTTCTGACATCTTTTAACATATTGATATGCTTCCTTCTCCATATTCGGCCAATAATACCCTAAATGGAGGAGTTTCTTAGCTAGGGTTAGCCCACTTGAATGAGTCCCACAAATACCTTCATGGACCTCTTGTAAGGATGTTTCAGATTCATGATGCTCCAGACACCAAAGAAGAGTACCATCTAAACCTCAATGGTAAAGGATGTCAACAATTAATGTATGTCATGCTGATTGATGGATAAAGTTATGTTTTTGGTTTCTAGAGAGGTCAAGAGGAAGAATGTTGTCTTTGAGGTAAGTATAGATCTCTCCATATTGTGAGGGTTGAATGTTGGGTATGTGGCATATGGTCTGTGAATCAGGGTTATCGTATGCAGGACTAGATACTTGTTCAACCATAAACTCATATCGACCTTTCTTTTTTGATAATTGCAAAAGGGATGCAATTGTTGCCATGGCATCTGCAACTTTGTTTTCTGCCCATGGTATTTGCTCGAACTTGATATCCATGAAGTATTTCTTTAGATCATCTATCATTTGCTTATAAGGCATGAGCTTCTCATCCTTTCTTTGATACTCGTTATTTACTTGATAAATGATAAGCTGTGAATCCCCATACACTTGCATTTCTGTGATTTTCCATTCAATAGCTATTTTGATGCTGATAATCAATGCTTCATATTCAGCTATATTGTTTGTGCATGGAAACATTAACCTATAAGATCTAGGAATAGTGTGTCCTTGACGTGTGACAAATAGAATTCTTGCCCCCACTCCTCTCTGTGTATATGATCCGTCAAAGTACAGTCTCCATTATTGAGTTGTAATATTCATGATGTCAGCATTTGGAAATTCAATGTGCATTGGATGATGATCCTATAATGGAGCTTCAGCTAGTTGATCTGCTATTACCTGTCCTTTGATGGCTCTCCTATCAACATATTGGATATCAAACTCACTCAATATCATGACCCATTTTGCAAGTCTTCCTGTTAGTGCAACTTTACCGAGTAAGTATTTTAATGGGTCTATTTTTGCTATGAGCTTGACTGTATGAGTCAACATGTAGTGTCGCAATTGTTGAGTTGCAAATACCATTGCTTGCTAAACAAGCTTTTTCTATGAATGTATAGTTTATTTCATATCCGTTGAGAGTCCTGCTGATGTAGTAAACTGCTTGTTCTTTTCCTTCAAAATCCTCTTGTGCTAATAGAGCTCCTAAAGATATTTCAGTTGTTGCAATATACAATAATAGTGGTCTTTCTGCTATGGGTGGCATGAGTATTGGAGGTGTCACCAAATATTGCTTTATCTGGTCAAAAGTTGTTTCACAGTTATGATCTCATTTGAATGAAACATTTTTATGAAGTAGATGATTAAATGGATGACTCTTATCTGCTAGCTGGGAGATAAATCTTCTAATGGATTGTAACCTACCTTGTAGGGATCGTAATTGACTAATATTTTTAGGTGGTGGCATCTCCATGATTTCCTTAACCTTAGCTAGATCCACATCAATACCTTTTTCTGAAACTATGTAACCAAGAAGTTTTGTTGAAGTCACCCCAAAGATACACTTCTTTGGGTTCAATCTTACATTGAATTTTTCTAGTCTAGTGAAGATCTTATCAAGTATTTCCAGATGTCCTTCCCTAGTGTGTGATTTTGCTAAGATGTCATCCACATAATCTTCCATGAAAGTATGCATGATACCATGAAAAATTGTGGTCATTGCTTGCTGATATGTTGCACCTGCATTTTTCAATCCAAAAGGCATGACATTCCAGTAGAATGTTCCCCAAGGGCAAGTGAATGATGTCTTTTCTTGATCCTTAGGTGCTATTTTGATTTTATTGTATCTTGAGAAGCCATCCATTATAGATAACATGGCATGTCCTGCTGTTAGATCAACAATTATGTCAATGCTGGGCAAAGGAAAATTATTCTTTGGGCATGCCTTGTTTAAATCTCTAAAATCTATGCATATTCTAATGCTATGATCAGGTTTGGATACTGGCACAATGGTTGAGATCCATTATGCATAATCTATGGATCTGATAAAGCCTGCATCTAATAATTTATTTAGTTCAACTTTAACCAAAAGGGCGATGTGGGGATGCATCTTTCTCAATTTTTGTTTGACTGGTTTGATTCCCTTTGGTAGTGATAAATGATGCATTAGAAGTTGTGGATCCAATCCTAGCATGTCAGAATAAGACCATGCAAAATTTATTTGTCGTTGCTCAAAGAATCTAGTGAATGTCGGCTTCTCCTGTTCTGTCATGGATGCTGCTATATGTAAGATCTTTGCTTCTTCAAATGCTCCCAGATTTATAGACTGTGTTGGCTCTACCAGTACTGATGATCTGTCATGGTAGTGTTTTGGGAGAGTGTCAAATATTTCATCCTTCAGTGCCTTAGAAAGGTTTTCGCTGTTGGATATGTTCTTTATTTTTCTCTTTTCAAAATCTAATGCTGCCTTAGAGAGGTTTTCATCATTAGATTTATTTTTCCTGTTATCTTTTTTGCAACTGAAAGATTTGGCACCCTCCTGATGTAAAGTATCGATATTAGTGTTATGGATAGTACTTGTATTAGTTTTGTCATAGCATAGATAATTTATGATGGCGTCATCATTTGAAAAGACTGGTATAAGACTAGGTTTGATGGGTTCCCAGTCAACAAGTTTGGGGTGCATTAATGGTAACAAGTCATCAGATTGAATAAGGTCAACTGTTGTAAGTGTCATGATAGCTAGGTGGTCAAAGTTATTTGTAGGATGTTCGAGGTCTATGATAGTACTCACCTCCAAGTTTTTGACTCACTCGATGTCTGATCATCCTCGCTTGAGTCATTAATATTTGTTGATCCCATAACCAATGTTCTAATTCCTGAACCTTGTCCCTCCTCTCGTAAGGGTGTATATGTTTGGATAATATCAACCTCTTTATTAGTATATGATGTAGCAGATAGATGATCCCATTCATATTCATTTGAGTCTGTGTCAGAGCCATCTCTCATTTTTAGTATCCTTTCCACTACTTTTTGGGTTTCTTCTTCTTTTTTCTCAGTTATGTAGCCTAATCCCATTTTTTCTTTAGGTTGTAATGTGAGAGGTTGAATGGGTTCAATAATACCATCCTTTCTCTTGCCAATTGGTCCTTGACCTTTGTAACCCATTTTCTCTAAAATGGCCTTCCCTTTTCCATACTGATTTGTTTTGATGCTGACGTTTGCTGATGTTGATGCTTCCTCATCTTTGTATAGCCAAATGAGAATGGCTTTGTCTTCTAACTCCTCTTCGAGTGTACCTACTTTTATGAACCTTTCATTTAGAGTTGTGATGGGCCGTGATGATCTTGGAGATTTTAATATGGGTTGTCCATATTTTTTTGGTGATGGTAGTAACTGTGATAGGCACAAAGATTGCTCAAGAGAATATTCTCCTACACCTTCCTTTATCTGAACCTTTTCTGAAAGTTGTTGTGCTAATTCATTTATAGGACCTTTGGCTTTTGATGTGTCCGTGATAGCTATTTCTTTCTCTAGATTCTTTTTCTCAACCCATTTAGATATAAAATTAGGTTGGCTATCCATAGTAGATGAATTAGAAGTATTGACTTCTTTGTTATGAGGTATCAGAGTGTCTTGAGTTGCTTTCAACATGCTACAAATCTGTGGATTGTTGTTGTCAGCTGATATGGTGACTTCCTGTCCATTTACTGGAAATTTTAGACATTGATGGTATGTTGAAGGTACCACTTGCATGTCATGGATCCATGGACGACCCAATATTATGTTGTATGTTAGATCTTTGTCTAACACTTGACAAACAATTTTTTTGACAATCGGCCCTACCTGGATTGGAAGTATGATAAGTCCTCTGGAAGACCTTTCCTCTTCATCATATGCCTTTATCATTATTTTTCTCTTGGTGTCAATGGCATTCTCAGAATAGCCTAGTGCATGAATTAGTTTCAAGGTACAAATATTTAGACCAGCTCCTCCATCTATCAGAACACGCTTAACACGGTGTTTATGGATGAGGACTTCAATATGCAAGGCTGCATTGTGTGGGTGATTTACAGATACATCATCTTGTTCAAAGAACGACAGACAATGAGGTGTGGTGAGATGTCCCACCATGGCTTGGAATTGACAAACATCCAAATTATTAGGGACCGTTGTAGCGATGAGAGCTTGTTCTAAAACTTCCTTGTGTGATGGTGAAATTTTGAGAAGTTCTAAAATGGATATTTGTGCGAGTATCTTTTGTAATTAGTTAATGATATTGTATTGATGTGATGGGGGAGCATTGTTTTTGGAGGAAATTCCTTTCAGTATTACCCTAGATTGTACCCTTGTCCTTACATTGACTTGTGGATGATCTTGTGTTTCCCTTATTTTTAAAACATTGATTTGATTATCAAATGTTCTTGCACTTGTCCTCATGTTCAAGGATTCAATGTTATTGATGTTTGTGTTATCCTTTTGGGTGTCAATGTCATTTTTCTCTACCTCGGAAAGGAAAATAATGGTGGTGTCATAGACATAGTTTATACTTTTTCCCTTACCACTAGAAGAAGAAGACTCTCCTTTTTCATAGTTGGGTAATGGATTGATAAATGCACTATGATTATTGTTTGTTTGAGGCCCTTCAACAAACACCTTCTTGACTTTGATCAAGTCTTGTATTAGGTGTTTTAGTTGCATACAGTCATTTGTCTTATATCCTCTATTCTTATGGAAATTACAATAATCTGCATCATTCCACCATGATGGTTTTACCTTTGGCTCCCAGTTTCGAGCTTCTGGTAAAGTAATAAGTTTGTTCACAATGAGTTTTTTCATTGGTGATTCCAATGTTTGTCCTAATGGGGTGAATTTCTGTCGATTTGATTGTCTTTGGTATGACGGTCGTGATTCTCCATTGTTGGTTTTGTTGTTTTGAATGGTTCCCTGACTATTGTTTTGGTTTTCATTTTGGTTTGCTTTGGCAGTTGATGCTGTCGAATTGAATATTGGTTTTACATTGTCAGTTGTAGGTTCATTATTTCCAGTATTTCTATTTTTCTGCCAAAATTTTGGCTTGTCATTGTTTCCATAGTGATTTGCATTGTTGGATGTTTCACTATAGTGCTTAATCACTCCTTGTTTGACTAGGGCTTCTTCGATTTTCAGCCCATTCTCAATTACTTTTTCGAATGTTGATGGACATTGTAATTCAAGTCGATAACTCATTTGATCATTTAAGTTGTCTATAAATAATTCAATCTTCTCCTCTTTAGGTATAGATCAAGGATACCTAATGAACAACTTTCTCCATCGTTGTAAGAATGATAAAAATATCTCACCATTTTTCTATTTCAGATTATAGAGATCCTTTATGGTTATGTCATGTGTTATGTTGAAAGAGAATTGAGAGATGAATTTGTTACCAATTCTTCAAAGGATCTGATCCTTGGTTGTAATTTTGAGAACCATTGCATGCAATGGGCTCCCAAACTCCTAGGAAATAACCTCATGAGGTATGTATCTTCTTGCACAAATTCGAGGCTCATTGTTCTAAATTCTTATACATGGTCAATTGGATCTGATTTTCCATTGTATTTTATGTACTTAGGAAACTCACAATGTCTTGGGAAGGGTATCATATCCACACATGGATGAAAAGGGTAAGGACAAATGTCCTTTAATAAATATGTTTTTGTGGTTCCTGTTTGCATGTTTTGAACTTGTTGCTGTAGAATTTGCATTTGAGTTGTTAAAGCTACTACTTGATTTGTATCCTGGGTGTGGTTTGGTTCCGTCTCATTAGTTCTAGGTGTTTCCTTCAACCGATTGATGTCAAAATATTTTAGAATTTTGGCACCTAACTTTGCTAGCATTAAGAGGTATTTCTCCATGTCTTGTTCTAAGACCTTTTCCATAAATGTATGAAAATTTGGGTCTTGTTGTGCGTTTTGTATATCCTCTTGTGTTATTTCGTTGTTCTCATCTTGTTGATATAAAAAAAAAGGGTTCTCTTCAATCATGTTTAGATTTTCAGTTTCTTTTTCCCTGAGTTTTTTCCTTTGCAACCTTGTTAAGATTGGCATACAAGTTTTTGTTGTTTTCCCTCACTAAACTTAGATCTTCTATGTGGTGTTAGTGTCACTTTGATTTTTAAAGAAGCCAAAATAGAATGATGTATTCTATTGACAAGGTTAATTTTAAATTCTTGATTACTGAGTCTTTTTGTCTCGTGATGGTAGGATGTCAAAAATCATGATGAGGAAACTTGGCTCACTAATCCAGGATTTGTTTTGATAATTTGGACACTTTGTATTTTGCAAGATCTGGTTTTTGTGTGAAACAATTTTAACTTGTAAGAATCTACTTTGTTTCACGATGTTAGGACACTGTCTGGTCTGTAAAATCTTTCTGACTGGTAAAATATTATGTTTCTGCTGTTGGTCTATTTGACGATTGTTCTGAAAGTTTCTCTGTTTTTCTCCTTCTATGGACGCGCTAATACAGAGGGCAAAAGAGCTAAAACAAAGCTCAGAAGCGCTAAAACAAAGCACAAAAGTGCTAAAACAGAGAGCAGAAGCACTAAAACAGAGAGTAAAAGCGCTAAAACAGAGGGTAGAAGTGCTAAAATAGAGTTCAGAAGCGCTATGTTTTTCTGTGGAAGTGCTAAAACATGGATCAAAAGTGCTAGAATGTTGGATACTGGAATTTCCTGGTAGTTTGGTTTGTTGTGACAAAAGCGCTATGAGATTGTTCAAAAGTGCCAAAACATATGGTTGAAGCGCTAAAACATAGGGTTGAAGCACTAAAACATAGGGTTGAAGTGCTAAAACATAGGGTTGAAGCACTATAGTTTTCGTTTAATGCCAAGCAGGGTGTGGCAATATGGGTCTCTAAGCTGCTATGTCTGCTTTCTCTTCTTCTTCGTCCAAGATTATGGATGCCATAAGGAATTGATGGGGTGATTCATTCTTTTCGAAAATGAATGTCCTCAAACTACTGATGATGTCAGCTTGAGTGCCTTCAATGTGTACATTACCAGGTTGAAATATTGGTGTGGTTAGCCCTGGTTGTTGAACAGGAGTTGTAGGTCTCCAAATGGTCATAAGGTGGTAACTCTAATGTTTCCAAAGTTTTGTCTACCATAAGAACTGATCTGGTCTAGTGGAGTATTCTATGGCAGGTTGTGGAATGGAGGATTGTCGAATACAATGACTATGGTTGAATTCCTGTGAAAGAGCATTTCTTTGAATATAGGCTTGTGAAGTCAAAGGTTCTACAACATAATCATCAATGTAACCCCTATCGAAATTATGGAACCTATGGAGGAATGTTCTATGATGAAGCAAAGTCTTCCTATTCTGATACAAGAAACGTCGTCTTTGCAGAAGATGTTTGTAGCTAAGTGTTTTTTTGGGTTTTTTAATTCTCTTGGCCAAAGATTTTTTGACAAACTTAGGGGTTTTCCAATCTCTAATCATATTTCTCAGTTTTGATTTTTTATTTTTTAGGATGATCTTTTATCTAAATTTTAATGATTTTGGAATACACGACACTCAAATGAAGACAGTTGTCTTTAAGAGTTGTAATCTAAACAGATAGTGTATGTTCAAAAGAACCATGCATGGTCCTATTTTCACTGGTTTGATAACAATAAGACACTTCAGACAGACTCACTCTTAATAGTCAAAAGGTCATCGTTATACTCAACAACCCACAACTTAAAATTGTGTTGACTCACACAGTCGTGTCACCCCCTAGAGGGCGCCTGTGTTTTTGTCTTTTCTAGGTGTGTACTCAGAGTGACGAAAGTGGATACCGGATCCCTTGAGCAAACGGTCATTGGCAATTATATGGTGAGTGTCTTGGGGGCAGATTCTTCCCTCCCCTTGCACTGTAAGTATTATAATGTTTGGTTACTGACTCAACTGGATACTACACTAGGTTCTTAAAAAGGGTTTCTATTCAGAGCGGCAATAATAGACTCCCTTAGGAGACCTCCCAACCTTTAGAACAAAGGTTTTAGGGATGGTTATCTTGCACACTTTTGGCAAAAGTGGGTTCCCCATAGTTGCTTTAAATTTTATAGTGGGGTGGAAAAACCTGGCTTTGGTTTGAACCCACTTAGGTCGTTCCCGTAGGGTGAGTACTTTTTCCCACTATGACAAGCCTTCTAAAGGATGTAATAAAACTTGAAAAATGTATAAAAAGGATGAGTTTGGCTTTTTGGATCACCCAGTTAAGGGGAGAGCATATGCCTATCAACCATTCAAACACAAAAACCACTTGTTCAAATTTTAGAGCCCAAACAAAAAATTTTCTAATCTATGTGAAGATTTTTCCTCACAAAAAGACATGGTGTTCATTTTTAAATCCCAATTTTGTAAAGTTTGGTGACTACCCTAAATTGATAAATTTTAGTCCAATTTGAAAATGTGAATATCCTAGGATTGGTCCATTTTAAACCAACTAAAGAAGTGTCTATCCTAGATTGATTCTTTTTAAACCAACTAAAGAAGTTAAATTTACTGGCCGCAGACGCGTCGAATCCAGAAAATGAGTTACACAGAAGCGCTATGATAGTGATCAAAAGTGCTATAGAAATTGACAGAAGTGCTATAGAAATAGATAGAAGCGCTATAGAAATAGACATAAGCGCTATAGGAAGGGACATAAGCGCTATAGGAATAGACATAAGCGCTAAAATAGATGTTGAATAGTATTGTCGATCTGTGCTGGATTGTGAATTGAAGCGCTAAAACAGTGATGCAAAGTGCTATACTTTTCTCTAGAAGCGGTAGAATAGTCCTCAGAAGCACTATAATTTTCATTAGAAGCACTAGAACAGTCCTCAGAAGTGCTATAGAATCTTTCGAATGTGCTAAAATGAATCACGCCAGACTCTTGTATGAAAACTTTCCAGAAAAACTTGTTAAAAACATGGGGTACAACTCCACAGTGGGCGCCAAAATGTAGGTGTGGAAAATGTAAACTAAATATAGTTAAATACACCTCTTAATGAAACATTGTATCAAGATTAAACACAAATTAAACTAATTTAAAATAGAGAAAATCCTGAAAGCATCTCATTGTCTCCTATCTCCAAAGATTTATTAAGCTACAAAACTCTCAGATTTGTAAGCACTGTAACTGTTTAAAATGCCTATCTAGAGAATGGAATGGATGCTAAATGCAATGATGTGATGATTTCTAATAAATTCTAGATGATATGATGCTATAGTAAATGAAGCTTGATTGATGTATGAAAGCTACAGTAAAAAGAAACTATGGTGTTGCCGTGATATGAAATCTACTGATGCCATGATACTATGATACTAAAATGCTAATGCTAAATGATTGCTTGGTTGCTTGAGTACTAATTCTTGCAGAGTAAGTTTGCATAAAAGATGATAATTCTTGGATGATTTTGATGCTTCAAAAGGCTGTATATATAGATTCCCGACAACACATTTGTACAGGGGTAACACAACAAAGGCTGAGATTAAATCTGGAGATTTGAATAGTATGAGATGAGAAGGTGGAGCTGATCATGGAAGATTGTTCCTCCCCATAAAAACACTAGGCAAGATGAGAGGAAAGACTTGAGGTAGAAGATTGAGAGGATTTCCTACAGGTTTGTCCCCGAGGTTTCCCCGTGAATGACAGTTAAATTAATTAGATTTGAAAAATCTAATTTTATTGGTGAGTGAATAGAGGGATATGATTTATGCATTATTTAATTTTTTTTGGTTTATTTAAATTTAGCAAATTAGGAAGATTTAATTAAATAAAACAACTATTTGATAATTGCCCATTTAATAAAGAAGAATATGATAAGATACTTAAATAACACAAATTATTGAAGTTGTGTATTTAATTTAAGATAAAATAAATGGATAAAGTATATAAGAAATAATAATTATAATAATTAAATAAAACAAGGTATTTAATTTTGTTTATTTAATTAAGAAGAAAACAATGTGATAAAATAGAAGAATTAAAAGTGAACTTAATATAAATAAATACTTCTATTTATTTACTAAGTAGATGAATTTAGGATTAATTAATCAAATAAATCACATTTAATTAATTAGATTCTCCAGACCATTTTTAGGTGTCTACAATAACAATTTTCCATGTCACTAATTTGTTGGATCTATTGTTAATATTACACTAACATAATTGTCTCAAAAAAACCAATCAATTGAACCCAGTAGAATAAGATACCCCATTCTACTTTATTTGGCTCTCCATGCCATGCTCATCCTACACATGCTCAAACCAACTCATCAAGACACCAAATGTAATAAAAGAAATCTCTATCATATCAATCCCTGTTAATTCAAACAACATCATGCGTATTAATTTATTTAGGGTTCCACATAAGAGGCACACTATATAAAAAATAATATTCCATGATAATCTAAATAAGCAAACACATTCCATGCAACTTCTTAGTAATAAAACATGTAAGATAATTTAATAATTAGAATACCAATGTTTAACATTCACATATTCTATATCGATCTCATAATTGTCATCAAAATTTTAATTAAGGTTTTTAGAGTCAAAGTTTCTCCAAGTCTAATTCTCCAACTAAGCTACTTCAAACAAAGGTGGTGTATGGGTCATGACACATATGCATATGGATCTCTTTTATAACATTTAAATGACTTCATGTCTGTTTATATTGATGAGACCATGTCGATTCCAACTCCTTGACAAACCTACACCTCATATTGTCATTTTTAGTTCATGCTTGTATAAATTAAGGGGGTCACATCAATTATGACTCTTCAACAACCCTACATATCATGTTTTGTCATTTTTTGGGCTTATTATTTAATAGATTAAGGAGAAGACCTTAGTTCTAACTCCTTGACAACCTTATACAACATGATACCTTTTATTTCTCACAATATTTTAATTAGCTTCATTGGGGCCAACTTGGTCACATCCTATGAATCCATCTCTTTAAATTCCTCTCTACCTTTTGTCATTTTTTATATTTGAAAGATTACATGAAATACAACCAATACAAAAATTAGCATGCATGATTCATGTAGTTCACATGAAGGCCACCAAAGTGGGGCCAACATGTAGAAGAGAAAAGTGCATGCTTCATTCCCCCCTCTCACTTTGTACTCATTTTTGTATTATCTTGATTACAACATCATATGCTTAATTTTCCCTATTTTATGCACAAGTTGGCCTTAAACCTAGCATTTACCCCCATTATTATCTTACTCATAGAACTACATTCATCCAATCCCTTACAACTTTCCCTCCACTTATGGCAAGTCCCCATGCTACTGCTTAGCTTATTTTGGCTAACAGTCACTACTCAACATATTTAGGAATTATTTGTGAAGCCGGTGACCCTATGAGTATTTAATTTTTTTGCTTTTTTAGCAATCTTCTCAAATTTATATTTATAGTAATAATAATAATTTGTGCAGTTAAAAAATGGAAAAATAAATAAAACACAAATATTAAAAAAGGGAAAAAAATTTGTGGAGCCATGTGACATTTTTGACAATATCTAGTGGCTGCTTATTTCTAGCCCCCTTTTTTTCCAAAGCTTATTTTCAATTCCCAAACAATAGGTGCTCCACGTAAATAGGGAAAGATTCCAAATTATCCTTTTCCCATAATATATTTTTTTGCATGGGAACACTTACTAAGCGCATGGGGACAAGGGGGTTAAACTCAATCATGGATGCAATTATATCCCTCAGACACATCCCCCTATACTGACAACAAGGGGATAAGCATTTGATGTCATGATCACAAGAGAATAATTGAAAGAAAAATATTTAGAATTTTTTTTAGAGGTGATATTTATTTTTTTGATATAAAGACACTAACTCCAAAGTAAATAAAATAACTATATAGTAAAACAACTTGAAGACACCAAAGTTTAAATAAAATAGCTCTATAATAAAATAAAATAACTCTTTAAATAAATAAAAAATAATTCAAAACAAGTGACGCAAGCGTCGAGTTCCTGCCGAGAGGTAAAAGGCATGTAGCTATGAGCTAGAAAAAGTTTTTAGATAGCAGATAGGAATATAAATGTATTAAAAATAGCTAGAAAAGTTTGAAGTAATTTTTAGTAGTGCACTAATGCATGGAATTTTTAGGGTGCATGGGCAATGTGGTCCATAGGGACATGTGAACAAGTAACATGTGTGGATGGATGCATGGGAAATTTTATTTATGGGTACCATGTATACGTGGACTTTTTTATAGATATAACAATGAATACTTGTTTTTTTGTGTGTATGTATACATTTGTGAGAAGGAAGATTCTTTATGATCTTAATGAGGAAGCAAGAATGCATTATTAATTTGTATTAACTATTGAATGCAAACAATCGGAAACATTTGTAATAATGCTTGAGACATATATGCATACATTGATCCATGTGCACATAATGCATAGAAGAGTGAGATGCATAGTCGGCATGTGAACGAGTCTTAAAGCAGGAGGAGACTCAGCTCGCATTAACAGTATTAAATGAAAGAAAACAGGAGAAACAAACTATTTATGACTAGTGCAATGTTTTTTAATTTTTATTTTTTTAGAAAACCTTTTGATCGAAAAATTCATTAGTCATTTTAAATGGAACAAAGTTTTGATGTAGAGATATTTTTAAAGCATCAAATATCATTTGCAACTATTTACAAAAAACATGTGTGCACATGGGCAAAAAAAGAAAATGCATTCTTTACATGACCCATATTTATGTGCCTGGTGAAACAAAATTTACCATATTTCTTTTTTTTGCTTGTATGTCTATTTGTAAATAAAATTATGTTTAGTGTATTGTTGTAAAACACATGCTATGTTAATTAATACAATTGAGTTATTTTAGTTTATCATATCACAATATGCAAGTGCTAATAGAAATAGTAGTGTTAGGTGGAAGATTGATAGGGGTAGCTCATTTGAGTATAAACTTTTGTAAGATTAATCAATGTTTTTTTTAATGTAGTATGAAGATTAGTATTATATAAGGCTATTGATTTTATTATAAATAAGATTTAAATCATGTCTATGTAATATGATAAGATATTTTCGTGCATAGAAGGATGTAATTATATTACAATAAATCGTTAGATGAATGACTAGAAAGCTATTGATTTTATTATAAATAAGATTTTAATCTTTTTTATGTTATATGAATAAAAATTTGTGTTTATATAATAAACAATAAGTAATTTGCAAAAATATAATAAAGAACCTTACTACCTAAGATTAAATTTGTGTATATATAAAATAAAATGTAATAATTTAACTTATTAAAATGTAATAAGTGGAATAAATATTACGATAAATTCTTAGATTAAATAGTACAAAAGTATTGATTTTATTATAAATTAGATTTGAATGTTGTTAATGTAATACAAATGAATATTTTTTTGTGTATATATTTTAAACAAAAAATAATTTGAAAAGATATAAAGAATCTTATTAGGTAAGATAAAATGTAGGTACAGTAAAATAATTTACATGTTTGTAGCACTTTGCATCCAAATTATTGAGAGAGAAACATTTGTAACAATGCTTGAAGCATTTAAGTATACATGGATGCATGTATACATGTATCGACATGCACACAATGCATAGAAGAGTGAAAAGCATCCTTGGCACCTGAGCAAGCCTGAAAGCATGATGAGACTGAAGTTGCATTTGCAGTATTAAATGAAACAAGAGAAATAAACTAGTTAGTATGAATGCATATATGAAAGGAAAGCATTAAAATATGGATCTGTGTAAAGAGATATGCATGCACAGATGTGTACATGTGTCCATGTAACTTGGTATGTTAAGAAGAATCTATATATGCCTGCATCCATAAAGTTAGAAATGTTAGAAACAATTTGCATCTTAAACAGGAACTAAAAAAACATTACTTACTGAAACAAAGTAGCAATACATTAGTGTTTGTGGAACAAGTGTATAAAGTATATGTAACAATGCATTTGGATGCATGGACACATGTAAATATTTGTGAAATCTTAATATACATTATAGCCTTCGAGGAATTTTCATATGTGCTTTTAGGAATCTGTAAGAAACAAGATTTAGAAAAGATGTTTTAAAAAGAACTCTTGAATACAACTGTATTTTAACAATGAGACTCAATTTGCATTTGCAGTATTAAATGAAAGAAAACAGGGAAAATTAATTATTTATTAGCAATGCATATATCGAAGGAATGCATAAATGTATGGATGAAGGCAAACATTTATGCATCCATCTATGTGTACATGTGTCCATGTAAGTTGGTAAGTAAACAAGAATCTATATATGCCTATGTGCACAAAGTTAGAAAATGTTAGAAACAATTTGCATTTGAAAGATATAAAAAAAGCATTTATGATCGAAACAAAAGAATAATACATTATTATTTTTTGACCAAGTGTATTAAGGATATCCAACGATGCATTTGAATGCATGGATACATGTACATATTTATGAAATCTGATTATACATTTTAGCCTCCAAGAAACTGTGATATGTGCTTTTAGTTATCTGCAATAAACAGGATTTAGAAAAAAACGTTTTGAAAGGAAGTATTGAATACAACTCTATGTTGTGATAGTTATTTTCAAAGCCCTCAGTGTTTAATTGCATAACCTTGATATTTTCTTCATTTTTTTGTTTGGTATGGTGTGAATTTTGTTCTAATGGATGAAGGTATATTTGAGCTATAGATAGATAAAGATATGTAAGGGTGGTAAAGAAGAATGAGCGATGTAAGTGCAACAAAGAGAAGGAATTGAGAGAATGATGAGATGCAAGTAAGGTATATGAATGCCTTATGGAAAGTATTAGATATGGGAAGCAAGGATATGTGAAACTGGATGTGAGAATGAATGGAATGTAAATGATATAAATTTATCATTTTCAAGTTTAACGCTTAAAATTAAATGCAAGATATAAAAATTTGAATGAGTGAGCTAGTTTGAGAGAAAAAAGGAATGCAATACATTGGTGTGATGCAAGAGAAGCATATAAATGGATTTTGAAATGTATTTGATTTGAGAAGAAACGATGTGCACGGGTGGAAATGGAAATGAGTGGATTCGATAGGGTATGAAGTGAACTTTTGTTCCAAGAAAGGGTGGAAGAATGTCTATTTTGTTATTGGTTATGCTTTTTAAAATCATCATAGGGTTGAGTGTCTCAATACAAATACAAAAGAAAGACTGATGTCCCATTTCTCACTCTCCTTGGACTAAACAAAGTTCCAAGATCCTTGAGCTTCCTCGAAATGTGACAAGAGAAGAATAGATATAAAAATATAATGATATTTAAGGATACAAGAGTCAAAAGAGAAACACCAATGAATACTAGTACCTTTACATGGGTGCATGTTTACATTTGCAGTAACAAATTTCCTTTATGATCTTATCCAGGAAGCAAAAATGTATTATTATTTTGTTTCAAGTATTGAATGCAAATAATCTTAAACATTTGTAACAATGCTTGAGGCATCTATGTATACATGCATGCATGTATACATGTATCCATGTGCACACAATGCAAAGAAGAGTGAAAAGCATACATGACATGTGAACGAGAAATTTGAATGGAAAACACTAAAATCAAGTAGAAATACAAATCTGTCAAAGCACATTGAGGCTCAAGTAGCATTTGCAGTAGTAAGCGAAAGGAAAACAGGGAAAACAAACTATATATCAGCAATGCATATATCGAAGGAATGCATAAATATATGGATCCATGTAAACATTTATGCATGCATGGATGTATAGATGTGTCCATGTAATTTGGTACACAAAGAACAATCTATAAATGCATGTGTGCATAAAGCGAGAAATGTCAGGAACAATTTGCATTTGAAACATATACAATATTGTTTTTTGAACAAGTGTATAAAGGATACCTAATGATGCATTTGAATGCATGGAAACATGTAAATATTTGTTAAATCTGATTACACATTATAGGCTTGAAGAAATTGTTATACGCGCTTTTAGGGATCTGTAATAAACAAGGTTTAGAAAAGACATTTTGAAAATAACTCTTGAATACAACTCTATGTTATGAGTGTTATTTTTGAAGCCCTCAGTGTTTATTTGCATAACCTTGATATTTTCTTCATCTTTTTCTTTGTTTGGTATGGTGTGAATTTTGTTGTGATGGATGAAGGTATATTTGAGGTGTAGATAGATAAAGATATGTGAGTGTTAAAAAGAAGAATGAGTTATGCGAGTGGAACAAAGAGAGCGAATTGAGAGAATGGTGAGATGCAAATAAGGTGTATGAATAAGTTATGAAAAGTATTTGACATGGGAGGCAAGGATATGGGATGGTGGATATGAGAATGAATGGGAATGTAAATGGTATGAATTTATCATTTTTAAGTTATATGCTTACAATTAAATGCAAGAAATGAAAATTTCAATGAGAGAGCTGGATTTAATGAAAAAAGGAATGCAACACATTGGTATGATGCAACACAAGCAAATAAATGGATTTTGAAATGTATTTGATTTGAGAAGAAAGGACGTGCAAGGGTGGAAATGGAAATGAATGGAATCAATAGGGTATGAAGTGATTATTTCTTGCAACAAGGTGTGGAAGAATGTCTAGTTTGGTATTGGTTATGCTTTTAAAAATCATCATAGGGCTGAGTCCATCAATATAAACACAGAAAAAAGACCCATGTTGCATTTCTCACTCTCCTTCGTACTGAACAAGGTACTGAGATCCCTGAGCTTCCTCGAAATGTGACAATAGAAGAGTGGATATAAAAATATAATGATATTTATGGATAGAAGAGTCAAAATAGAAGACAAAGTGGAAGTTCTTATGCATATACTATGAAAAAAAAAATATGGAAGGTCATAAAACTGAGGACATGCAAATGTTGATGCAGTGGAGAACACTAAATACATGGAGAGAGAAATATGTAGAGCTATTCACAAATATATGCATGGATGCATCAACAGACACATGTATACACAGAAAATAGAACTACATGGAGAGATGGAGATATGAACACATGTATACATGGATGTATGCATATTTGCATATAGGTACAAATGCATATGCTACATGGAAGGATGTATTCATATACACATGCAAATATGGATGAAGGCATATATGCATATATGCATGTATGGACAATATGCATAAATGTATATCAACATATAACTTTTAATTTTGTTATATTGGAAAACTAGCACTATTCTGATAAATCAATATTGGAAAATTAGCATTTAGCTATTTCTATTTATTAGAATAGCTTTATAAATTATTGTTGTTATTGAGAATTAGTGAAATGCAATCGCATAGATTGATTAAATAAATTTAAGCAAAGGAATAGTTTATAAAACTGGTGAGTAGAGATACATAATCCATGAGTGCAAATTAAATGCATTGAAAGATCAGGAAAATGCGAACACATGGAGAGGTCAAAATAATTGAAGCAAATGCATTAAATGGCATGTGGTTGGTGGGGAGGGCGCTGGAATTGCTTGGAGGCCATGGGTTCCTAGGATACTTTGGCCATTAGGGGCCATTTGGCCAAAGACAAAGACAAATACATGGGTGCATGAGTCCATACATGCATATATACATGTATCCATGCAAAATATCGATAGATACATATATAGATGGATGGATGTGTGTATGCAATTCATAGGTGCATGTATGCATAAATCAATGTATACATGCACCCATAGATATAGTTATACATATATAGACAGATGCATGCAGAGATGGCAAGATGTGCATAAATCGATATATGCATGGCTGCATCTATGGATACATAGATACATAATGAAATGGAGAAAAAGACACATTTATATATGCATTTATTTTGGGAGTTTGATTCTAAATCCATATGCATACTTTGATTAAAACTAGTGGCGAAAGGTACATAATTCATTCAGACAAAATTAATGCATTGAATGGCATCTGACTAAAGGGGAGACTGTTTGGATTGCTAATCAATCTTTGAATATATAACAATTAAAACAGATAAGTAAGTATAAGTATCCTTGACAACATTTCACATTTTTACCTTTCAATCAAAGTCAATTAACAAAGTAGCAGTCAAACCTAAAGAAAGTTCAAGGACTATGCCAATAGAAAACCATATTTTGGACAATGGCTAGACAATCTGTTGAAATTGCTTTAGAAACTTTGAAGCAAATGCAATTTTACTTCTGTTTACTTTCATTGTACATCTTAAATGGAAGTCGGGTTTTGCATTGTTGCAATGTATTTGTATACTTTGATTATAAAATCATAGTGTAGATCATTTTAAGTGTTATCCATTCAAATCTTTCCTTGAAATACGAAGGATTCATCTGAGTCTTGGAGGCAATGCACAGTTGTCCTATAAAGAGAGCTTTGGAACCAATGAGCTATCATATATACATGGGTGCATGAGTCCATAGATGCATTTATACATGTATCCATGCAAGTTATCGATAGATGCATATATACATGGATGTGTGTATGCAATTCATAGGTGCAAATATACATAAATCGAGGTATACATGTACCCATAGATACAGCCATACATATATAGGCAGATGCATAAAGAGATGACAAGATATATGCATAAATCGATATATGCATGATTGCATCTATGGATACATAGATACATTATGAAATGAAGAAAAAGACACATTTATATATGCATTTATTTTGAGAGTTTGATTCTGAATCCATATGCATACTTTGATTAAAACTAGTGGCTGAAAGTACATAATTCATTGATACAAAATTAATGCATTGAATTGCATCTGACTAAAGGGGAGGCTGTTTGGATTGCTAATTAGTCTTTGAATATATAACAATTAAAAGAGATAAGTAAGTATAATTATCCCTGGGAACATTTCACATTTTGACCTTTCAATCAAAATGAATTAACAAAGTAGTAGTCAAACCTAAAGAAGGTTCAAGGACTATGCTAATAGAAAACCATATTTTGGACAATGGCTAGACAATCTATTGAAATTGCTTTAAAAACTTTGAAGCAAATGCATTTTTCATTCTGTTTACTTTCATTGTACATGTTAAATGGAAGTTGGGTTTCGCATTGCTACAATGCATTTGGATACTTTGATTATAAAATCATAGTTTAGATCATTTTTAGTGTTATCCAATTGAATCTTTCCTTGAAATACCAAGGATTCATCTGAGTCTTGGAGGCAATGCACAATTGTGCTTTAAAAAGAGCTTTGGAACCAATGAGCAAGTGAACCACAATTTTTTTTTGCTGACTTTGCCAATTTCACTATGTGCTTTAAACCTCTAAAGTAAGATAAAACTAAGGAAAGAAACTATTTATTGCCTCAAGTAACTCGTTTCTGGTTCTGGGTACTGTAATTATTGTCCTTATAGGCACACATGCAAAGTATGGAACCATATAGATAGCAAGTGAACTCTTTAATAATCCCATGAAACATAGTCTTAGTATGCATCCATGTATACAGGTTTGCATGTATATATGTGTACATGTAATTATGTATATATGTTAGACAGTATGTATTTGTGCATAGGTGCATAAGGATGGTATGTATCTTTAGATTTTAGATTGCATAGGTAACATGTAGTTCATAGTCATCTAGTTAGAGTAATATGATCACTTTGTGCATATTGGTATTTAATTCTGGAAGTTGATGTTTCCAAAGTTGTTTTTTTTTAATTTGGAAAGTGGTATTTAGCTGTTCACTTGATTGTGTTTCAAAGTGAATGCATTAAACAGAATGTGGATTTATCATGTAATATAGATTTAAGTGACTAGAGATGCATTGTGATTACTTTGAGCGTTTCATTTTTTGTTATTCTGTAGATCTGTGTAGTCACAGGAGATGTTGTTGCTGTAGAGTCAAGACCTGGAACTAAGCTACTTGATACATGTATCCATAGGTACATGGATGTGGACATCTATCATGGTATCCATAGATGCGTAGATACATGTATCTATGGATAGATGTATTCATAGATACATTGACACATATATGGATAGATGCCTGTATACATTTGTACATAGAAACACGGATACATATATGCGTGGATGCATCTATAGGTAGAAGAATACATAGAAACATAGTTGCATGGATAGATAGATAGATGCATAGCTGGATACATAAATGCTTCAATATACATGTATGGAAATATCCATGGATTGCATATGAAGTTGCATAGATACATATATCCATGGTTGCATGTGTACATAGATGCATGTATTGCAGTACACATGGATGCATGTATATGTGTATCTCTGGGCGAGATGCATGGTTGCATGTGAGGCTTGTAAAGTTTGTATATTTTTTATTACTGCAAAGCGGTCTCATAAAGAGAGGTTTGGAACGAAAATTATGTGAACATGTGTGATAATGAGAGTTTTTTCCTTGAACCTTGTTATATATTCAAAGAGTAACGAGCAATGCAAATAGCGTTCCCTTTAGTCAGATGCCATTCAATGCATTGAGTTTGCATCAGTGGATTATGTACCTTCAACCACTAGTTTGAATCAAAGTATGCATATGGATTCAGAATCAAAAGCTCTTTCCTATGAACCCATTTTTAATTTGCCTATGCATTTGCCCGGAATGCTTTTAACCGGCAGCATTGACCAATCACATTTCGCCATTTAACATATTACTTATTTTTTTTGTATAGTTTGAATTTGGAGAGCTATTTTATATATTGGAAAATTAGCATTTATCTATTTTTCTATTCGTCCGAGTAGCTTTATAAATCATTTTCGTTTTAAAAATTAGGGAAAATGTGAACGCATAAATTGATTAAATAAATTTAAGCAAAGGCATAGTTTGAAAGTTGGTGGCTAGAGGTACGTAATCCATGAATACAGATTAAATGCATTAAAATATCAGGAAAATGTGAGTGCAATGCATGAATGCAAATTAAATGCATTAAATGACATCTGGTTGGAGGTGAACGCACTGGAGTGGCTTGGTGACCATGCATGGACAGGGTACTTTGGTCATTTAATATAGAGTTAAGCCACTTGCTATGCATCTTTATTACTTTGTGTGTGTTGTTTTTGTGTTCTGTAAGCCTGTGTTCTCAAAACTTAGATTCTGCAATTGCTTTGAACTTTTTTCGCTATGATGAAAGCATATAGGATAAAGGAATTTTGTGAACTATTATAGTTAATGTGCTCATAGGCACATATGCAAAATATGGAAACATATACAAGGGAAGCAAATTGTTCAAAAAAACTCCTCAAAGAAATGTGGTCCCATGGAATGCAATAAGTGTTCACAATGGACACTTTGGTTTTTGCATGTTAACTTTGTCAGATAATGCAATTTGGCATGAACAAAGTTGAAGCCATGACATGAACAATAGAACTATTCAACACTGAACTCTATGCTTGTAATAATTATTGGAAAAGTTGTAAATGCCATAGATGAAATAATATGAATAAAATTCTAGTTTCTGGTTTTCTTGAAATGCAATGAAAAAATTGCTATAAAGGCATAAGACAAGGTTGTGTAACATATTGCCATTCATGTATCTAATTTCTTTGGACACGAATTCTTTACACATTTGATTGCAATAGTAACATGTCTACGAAAATGGGACAATAGAGATCATAATTCAGTAGTTTTTAGTGTGAGTATATATGTATCCTGATACATATAAGCTCGATCTGGCATTTATGAGAACAACTGCTATGTATAGTGAAAGAGCTAATTAGTGTTACTATATGCGATATCCTTATAACATAATAAATTGGTACAAAGCTAGAGTGACACATCCATAAATACATGGACACATGTATACACAGTTGCATACAGGGATACGTAGAAGCTTAGATGAATACATGCATACATGAATATGTGCATATGTGCATATGGACATAGAGGCATATATACATGTAAACATGCATATATGCAGTGAAAGCAACATATGGATTTGTGTATACAGGAGTGTACTCTATACATTAGAATGCATGATGGAAAAGTGACTATAAAGTACAATGCATAGAAGCAGGGGCGAGACTTGGTTGCATTAATAGCATAAAATGAAAAAATCCAGAGGAAAATAACCATTTATTGTCTCAAGTAACTTGTTAATGGGTCTAGAGTGTGCAACCATAACAACTTCCACTTGGTCACCATAAACTCTTGAAAATGTAAGAATTAGAAAGCAAATATTGGAAAAGCTAGGAAGAACAGAATGCAAAAGGGAACATTTAAACTATATAGTTTGAATGGCATTATGCATGGAGGGGTAATAATTATTGAACATATATGTCAGACGTACATAGAGAACCATTGTCTTCATAGGTGCAAAAACAAAATTAGAGTTTCAGATGTCCATATTCGAGAAGACTTTAACATAGTAACCTATAGAAGTGTCCAAATGTATAATAGCAATAGAGTATTTTAAAACCAAAGATGTCTTTAACATGTGAAAACCAGTGAAATGTCTTGGAGCATGGAAAGGCGAAAAAGTAAAAGTATGAACAATGTAAATCTGTGCTCCTGTATTCCTAGTTTCCTATAAAGCCAACAAAATGCTATGTATTAGAAACATAGTTTGTATGAATAGTGATTCAAAGTGCTGGTTCAAAAGAGAAAAAGTTTACATATGAATGACTTTATTACCTTTTGGTGATGTTTCCTGTCTATTTGTCAATGCAAATGGCTTCAACAATGGCATTGTTTTGGTCAAGGCTAAAATGTCCTTCAACACTGAAGTCCCATAGGATGAATATCACTGCTGACTTGTCCTTGATATAGTCTTCATAGTTGAGCCTTTGCAGTGTGGGCAATAGACGGTGCATGGTGACCTGGTCAATTGAAGACTGAATTGTTTGATTGTCATAAGTTGTTATGGTAGTTTTAAGTTGTAAACAGAATGTATAATTGACTTGCTGGTTGCACTGTTTACAGTGAGCAGTTTTTTCTTGGAGTGTGCCATAAGCAGCGAATTTGAATTTGCATTTTGGACAGCATGCATGAAATGGATTGGAAAATGCATTTGCTGCTTTTAGAGTACCAGAAACCTATAGAATATGGTTCAAAATTGTTAGAGGAGACAAAAAAACAAGTTTGGATGCACTAGTTTTTTTTAAAAAGAATGTTGTTACCTTGAAAGTTGAATGTAGTAGGCTGTTGAGTTTTTCCAAGCTTCTTTTGTCATTCAAGGTACAGATGAATGTTGATTGACATGTGTGAAATGTGTTCTTTTGATATGTTTTTCTTACAACATTCTTGAAAAGCATTGCAGGTGTTTTATTTGTATGCAACTGGTCTTCGAGTGCAAAGTATTGTTGCTCATATGTTGACCGTAATAGCAGCTGCAATTCAATGAGAGAATTAGATTTTGTTGCAGAAATTGTTATAGAGACCACCGTAGAACATTAAAAGGTTGAAACTGAAAGGAGAGGTAAAAGTTCTATAGACCAAAATACCTGTGCTCTGTCTATGTCAGTGTGGCCATCTTTGATGTCAACTGCAAATTGGGTACCCATTTTCCTAGCACCAACTACCAGCGCAGCTATTGTGCCAGCTGGGTACTCATTTACAGTTGTTAGCAATTAGTTGATAGTCGTGCTTGGAATGAATTTGTACTCTTGATAGAGGCGGGGGATGTTTTCAGTGGTGCTTATGTCTGTTAAGATCAAAATGCAATCACAGTCACCTCTATCATAATCTGTCCTAGGTGTCATTTCTGCTTTGTGATCTGTTAGATCAGCACGTAGCATTTCCCGTGTTTTGTTAGCCTTATCCAATGTTGCTTTGTAGACAACAAGGACATCACCTTGGAAGGTGTCTCCAGCTCTTTGCATTTAGTTGTTCGATTGAAACAATCTTAGATTTCTTGACTCTTGTCCTACAAGGAACAAGGATAATTTCAATTGAATGCTAATTTAATATTAGCAAGCTAGGCATATGGCGGTACAATGAAGCACCAAGTACTTTACTGTTGTGCTAACTCTTCCTGTGCAATTTGCACCTGTTTTGCTTGTCTTTTTTATACATCTTTTGGTGTCCTGCAAAGAATTGGAACAATGTTATTTGAATATTTGTGATTTGGGTGAATGAGTATGAAGGAATAATACTATGAGCACTTTACCATTGTGTTGATTCTTCTTGTGTGGTTTGTATTTTCTTTGACTGTCTTTTAGTTTCATCCATAGATCTCCTGCAAATAATGGATATAGCATTGGAAAGGACATTGCAATGCATAAAGGTGATATAAGGCTATAAGTTCTATAAAGTTGAATTTGTCTATTAGGCAACATGCAATTTTAGGAAAATTGGATTGTGATCAGTCCAATATGTTTCTAATATATAGATAGAGCATATATTTCTAGTCATGTTGGACCAAATGTGATGCATGACTAAGTTTCCCATGCATGATTGAGTTGCCCATGTTGTGTTGTTGGTTCAACATAAATTGTATATTGTTCTACTGCATATAATGGTGAAGCATTTTTTTGCTTCTACTTTCCGAAGACATGTCGACATTAAAATCACCTAAAATGTACAACATGTTTTCTAAATTTGTGGATCCAATAATTATTTGCAAGATTGCGCTTACTTCATCTATGGTAGTTGCAGCTCTTGCATAAATATTACAAACATTGAGATCATTGTTAGATAGCATTACTGCTGATGTGATGGCTTCAATATTTGAGGCTTCATGTTGTGTTGTTTTTGACAGGAGTAAATGTTTCCTGGTTAAAGATGCTATGCCATGTATGCTATGTACGGAGAAGCTATCAAAATACTACAGCAAGGTATTTGGCTCAAATGGATGCATATGTGTTTCTTGGAGACAGAAGATATCAGATTGCATTATGCCATAGTCATTGACAATGTCTTCTGCATGTGCTTTCAAGCTACGAATGTTCAATGTACATAGCTTTGGTTTGGTTTGTGTTTAACGTCTTTTGCAAATATATTTTTAATACATTTATATTCCTATTTGCATGTATTAATTTTTTGTAGGTTTGGTTTGTGTTTAACGTCTTTTGTAAATAGCTTTCGCCCTTTTAACTGGCCCTTGTGGATTCTTATTAGTACCTTTGTAAAAGAGCTCCCAGCGTACTATTTTCTAATACGTAAAGTTTTTTACAATGTCATTATCACGTGGTTTGCCAAAGAATAAAGTTGGGAAATTCATTTCTTCAGCATAGATGTCCTTAAATATTCCAATTGGATACTTGTGCTCTGCAGGTGCAATTTCAATAATCTTGTCTTCCATGTTATGGATACTTCTAGACTCAGTGAATCCATGTATCAATGTTTCTGATGGGTTTTCATTTTCCATTTCACTGTTGATTCTGTTTCACTTGTATTTTGTGGACTATTGTCTTCGTTTTCTTTAGTGCATTGGAGAACTTCTTGCCAATCTTGGTTTATGTGGACCGTGCATTTTGTATAATGGTGTCCTTGTTAATTGAGTCAAAGCTTGCATGATGACATTTGGGCGCACCATGCCTTTTTGAAATGCATTTTTGTATTTTAAGCGTCTTTTCAATGAAACAGCAATTGTTTGTGTGTTGTTAATTGATTGTGGTAATGCTCTTTGTACAATGTTCATGTCAACAGGGACATTTATAATAGAACCTGTTAGGCCTATTTGAGACCTTTTGAACCCTAGTTCCCAAATCTATGCAAATGCAATTCTAAGTGAGACAAGTCGTTCTTCTAGATGAGTTAAATTTTGCACATAGCACAATGGTCTATTAGTTCTTATTTTCTGTGGCGTAGCATACTTTGGAATAGTGGACTATTTCAATGCAAAGTAGCATACATGGCATATGAAATCTGTGAATGGTAAGGAATCTGATTGTAGTAGCTTACAGTATAGTTGTTTTTGTTTTTCTTTGAATATCCTGATGTCCTTGTTCAAATAGAGCACTTGGCAAATTGCACATGGGTATTTTGGTGTATCTTGTATTGCTGTTTTATAAATTTCTATTGGTGTCAATGTTTTTTTTTCTTTGGCTGCTAGGTACACTTTCTTTTTGTTTTTTTTTCTAATCAAGTTCTTCAGGTGATTAAGTCTTATTGTTGATTTATGTTTAAAATTGTTTGCTATGACAAATGGTATCAAATTTTCCTTGTTTTTAGGCAAAGCATGTGGCTTGGTCAAGTAAGTATTTTTGTATTGTGGACGATTTCTGATTAACTTTTTTAGTTGGAGTAAGCTTGTTGAGCATTGGCAAGTTAGATTTTGGGCTTTGATTCTTAGAAGCGGCTCAAAATGTCCAGCCAGAGGGTTTGTATCATGGAGACTGATTTTGTATATCAGAATCATTGAAATCTAAGTACTTTCTTGATGTTGTCAATGACCAGAGGCTTATTTGTATTTTTAACCATTTGGATATCCAGTGAATGCAAAACAAGTGACCCCACAATCCACATTTGCTATGGGCTATGCATGGGCTTGCAGACAACCGCATCTTGTGGAAGTATGTTTCTTGATCATGTACTTTGTGCAATGTATATAGAGTATTAGGATTTAGTTCATTGTTATATGATTTAATTGCTTCTTTGTCCTTTTTTTGAAAGCAAGCTAGGAAATAATCTATAGCTCCATTGCATAATTGAGTTGAGGTGTACTGGTTGTTAAGTAGCACTTGAAGCGAATCAAACAAACAATCGCCAACATTGTATGCAAATGTGCTTAATCTACAAAGGCCTTCAGCTCTAAGGACATAGTCAATGTTTGACAATCAAGGATACTTTGTGCACAGTTTTTTATTTCATGTGAACCGCACTCAATCTGCAAAGTCCCTCGCCCTTAAGCATGTAGTCAATGTTTGATATTTGGGGGTGCTTTGTTAATTCATAGGTGTCAATGTCTATCATTTGCTTTGTTTCTCGTGTATCCTAATGTGTTTGAGAATAGCAAATGTTGTGTATGAATAGCATCTAATGCTATTATCTAGATTACTAAATCTATAATTGTTTACATCGTCGCCTATGTGCTTTTACTCAATAGCATTCCATAGTATTAATCATGTTGTCAAGCATCTTGGAAGTTAATAATCTCTATATATGTTGGAAAATGGATCTTGAGTAGTAGCAGAAGCCTACATAACATACGACACAGCAAATAATTTAATAGAAGCACAAGGGGAAAATAGTATTAATTCTTCAACCTAACCTTGTTATCCATTGTCCCCCAGCAGGATTGTATGTACTTATTCCTGTTACATTGACAAAGTGGATAAATGAGTACAATGCATGATGTATACTTTTAGTGCCACAAACACAAAACAATATTTTCAGGTAGCTTTGTTTACATGCAACAAATGGTCGACAAGAATCTTTTTTGCTCACATTGTTAATCTCAGTCTATGGTATTTAAGTGTTTTGTGTAATTGGATTCCTTTGTTTCTATGTACTTCTAAGCGACTAATTTTTTTCAAAGAACAAATGATTTTAAAAGCTATTCAGATAAACATGAATTAAGTGGCATGTAGAGAATAGTTTCACAAATCATTTATGTTTAAAGAAAATCAGGGAAATGCAAAAGCATTGTTTGATCAAAGAAGATCTATGGCTTTTCTTATTTGTGGGAATAGCTTTTAAAATCATTTGTGTTTTAAAAATTTGAGGAAAATGCAAAGGCATAGGTCCATTAAGCAAAAGTGAAGGCATAGATTGATTAAATAATTAAAAAAGTAGATTGAAACTCAGAGGTGCAGGCGCACAGTGCATATATGCAAAGCAAATGCATTAAATAGCATGTGGGTGGATGAGAAACTGTTGGAATGGCTTGGTGGACATGTATAGCCAGGCTGCTTTGTTCATTTGTTATAGACTTAAGTCAGCTGTTAAGCATGACTATTACTTTGCGCAAATTGTTTTTCTATTCTACAAGTCTTTTTTATGGGAGAGTTTATAGCGATTGAGCAGACTTTGTTATAGTTACAGTATCCAGAACCAGAAACGAGTTACTTGAGGCAATAAATAGTTTCTTTCCTCAGTTTTCTCTTACTTTAGAGGTTTAAAGCACACAGTGAAATTGGCAATGTGAGCAAAAAAAAATTGTGGTTAATGTCATTTTGCATGTAAGCAAGACCATGGGCAAATATTGCATCATGTCTATGAGTGACGTAGTACATCATTCATTGTACTCATGTGCCATGTCAGCTTTTGAAATTAACTTTGTAGGCTTTTATTTGCAATATAGGAAGATTAAACATACGTTAACTTGCATACTGCACAGCAACTTGCCACAGATATAAGCAGTCCTATGAAAAAAATTGCCTTAAATGCATATAGGTAAAAACCAGTTGACATAAAACAAAGACTTATGACTCTATAGGCTATTTGAAATTGCAAACAGGGTTTAAAAATTGCATGCTAGCAGTTCATTCTATTCTATGGATATTGTATAGAGGAAGTATAACTTATTAACACATAAGCAAAACCTGTTCTATTGTTCGAAGACAAATTACTATTCCAATTGTGGAAAATGCATTTTCCTGTTTGTATATGTGGAAGCAGCCTTCTAAATGATTTATGTTCAAAGAAATGAGGAATACAGGATGACAAAATGAATACATGGAAAAGAACTTTATGCAGTTATTATATTGAAGAATTTCAATTGCATTTCAAGAAAAGCAAAAAGACAATTTGGAAAACTGACCTTGCAATCTGCTATCGAACGATCAAGTATACTTGTAGGAATGTACAAATTGTGATAGGCACAAGCAATTTTCCCTAGTGCAGTTTGTGCATGATTGTTTAAATACAGTTGAAAGCATTAATCCCTGTTACAAGGACAATTTAGACAAATGAGTACAGTGAGTGACATATACTATGCTATTCATAAAAACAAAATAGAATTCTTATGTAGATTCATTTGAACGAGAAACAACCCAAGTAAGAACTTTTGTTTCTTAAAATGCAAATTGCATTTTATAATTTTTAAATACTTATTGCTATTTGTGTACCCTATAATATAGAACATTTTTTTGCATATGCATGCACTAGTGTAATTATGTTATTGCAATGGTGGCATAAGCTCTTTAAGAGCAATCAATGGAATAGATCCCATATTTGCTTAAGTGCCTAGAAAAGTGTAAATAGGCCACGACAACTTGTCAATACTAAGCCCAAAAACAACACAGACTTGTGCTAGCACTGTTAAGTTCTGGTAGAAACAATTTCTAGCTATTGTTTAATGCCAAACCAGCTATCACTTAATAGTGAAAGCGACGTAAATATTGATTTTCTAACTAAATGGGGTCATTTCATTTCCATATGCATAAGTTTATTTTGGACCGTTATGTAGCACTTACTATTACTTGTGTAATGAAGCCACATGCAAGTAGAATTCATAACTCATGGCATTTAGATACACCCAAGGAGAAATACAAACCAAGGTTGTTGGCATCCTAATAAGAAAGATGATGAGATACATCCAATTAATGTATGCCACAACATCTTATTCAATGAAGATGATTTGGATAGGAACGTTAAAAATCAGAATCCTTATTGGTGTGTGAGTAATCCTCTTTTTCAAGACTTTTCAAGGAAATTGCATGCCAATACTATCAGTGAACAAGTGGAATCAAATTTTTTAATTGACTTTGTTTGATGGATCAAATGTGCACAAGGATAGTTATAATTATTTCTTTGTTTTAATTATTATGTATATAAATACTATTCAACAGTTACCTAATTAATTAGATATGAAATGACAAAAGGAAAAAGAAAATTAATTAATTAAGATAATTTGATTCATTAATTAATAAGGCGAATTATCATGTAAAAGTACAAAAATTAGAATTTGCGAAAAAATCCCTCTTTGCTTTATGCTTTAATGACAACGAGAGAGATGAAAGCAATTGTGTAGTTTAGGCTTATATCTGTAAATTGCATTTGCCTGACAGTTTATAAAGTCCTCTCAACACATTGTCCTCATATTGTTTGTAAGGTCCCATTATGGGACATGCTAACAGAACAGTGGCTCTAAAGCTTGCACTATGGAACAGTTCTGCAGTAATTGAAGATATGTAATCTTTAGAGGACTCATAAGCGCCAAGTTATTGTTAAGCTCTCATATTGTACATTGGACAAAAGACAATTGCTTATCCAAGGAACTAGTCTCTAAAGAATAGTGTAGGCTGAGCACTGTGAAACCCAATGTGCCTATGGACGTTAAAATAAAAGAAAACTGATGAAATAAACTATTTATTGCCTAGAGTAGCTTGTCTGCAGGTGTCCTTTTTTGGAACCATGACAACCTTTGCCCTATCACTGTAAACTCTTTCCTAGAAAAGACATATCGACACACACATATATGTATACACATGTATATATATGTACAGATACATCCATGTAAAGACAGATGAATGCATGTATGGACATAAACATATATGCAACCATATGATTGCATGCATATACACATAGATGCATCTATACACACATACATTTATGCATAAATACATATATGCATAGATATATCTAGAGTCACATGCATACATGCATATATGCATCTACAAATGTCTACATAGATATGCACATAGGTAAATGCATATGCACGTAGAGACATGCGTACATACATACATGCACTGACACATTAGGTAGAAAGTGATAGTGATAGTGAACTAAAGCACTATGAAACACATCTTCATTATGCACTTTAATGGAAAGGAACTGTGGAAAATAACAAATTATCATCTCAAGTAACTCGTTTCTAGGTCTGGACCCTACAACTGCAACATCTCCTGCTCAGTGGCTACAAACTCTTCCTCAGAACAAGAGCTTACAAAACACAAAAAACAACACACGCAAAGTAATAGAAATGCATAGCAAGTGACTTAACTCTATATTAAATGACCAAAGTACCCTGGCCACACGTGGCCTCTAAGCCATTCCAGTGCCTTCACCTCAAGCCAGATGCCATTCAATGCATTTAATTTGTATTCATGCATTACGTACATCTACCCACTAGTTTTGTAAACTATGTCTTTGCTTAAATTTATTAAATCAATTTATGCACTCGCATTTTCCTGATATTTTAATGCATTCAATCTGCATTCATGGATTACGTACCTCTAGCCACCAACTTTTAAACTATGCCTTTGCTTAAATTTATTTAGTCAATTTATGCGCTTGCATTTTCCCAAATTTTTTAAATGAAAATGATTTATAAAGCTACTTGGACAAATAGGAAAATAGATAAATGCTAATTTTCCAATATATAAAATAGCTCTCCAAATTCAAACTATACAAAAAAAAAAGTAATATGTTAAATGGAAAAATGTAATTGCCCAATGCTGCCAGTTAAAAGCATTTCAACCGAATGCATGAGTATTCTTGCCTTGACACTAGGAGCTAATAAAATTGTCACTATAGAAAACAGTTTATCCAAGCGAGTGCTATTAGGTTTGTTATCTTCAATTTCAAACTCCTTTGACGTTAATGCATTTTCTTTGGTGCTAGAATATAGAGATTCTCTTTTTACTGAGAGTCCGAAACAAGATGACATATACAAATAAATTTAAGCAAAGACATAGGTTAGAAAACTGACAGCTTTTATCAATAGAAAGGGGACGTTTACAGTGACAGAGCAAAAGCTCTTGTGCTCGTTGAATGAATACTAAGAGACAAGTTACTCAAGGCAACAAATTGCTACTTTTATTTATTTTGCTTCATTTTATCCCAGAAATGGAAGTTGGGTTTCACAATGCATGAAAACACATTTGTGCAAACAACTCCCAAAATTATAATTGCAATGGATAACAGTGATAGTGTAATGGATACTAATAGTCCAAACACCGAAATACACTAGCTAGTTTATTTTTAGATTCAATGGAAACAAGTATCAATTGGAAACAAATTAACCTAGTAGTCTATTTATCATAGGTTCTTGAATTCCAAATGCACAAGTGCAAGCATGGTTCTCTACAGGCTTTTGCTATGCATTTTAACTACATTGTTGTTTTGCATCGAGCCTAAAGAACCACTGCAAGTATGGTTTCCAAACAGATTTAAATCAATGAATGTAAGTCAAGAAAGGTTTCCAATTACACTTAATACTTGAACCACAAAGCATCATTGCTTCAAGCTGTAGCAAAAGTGCAGACAGAGACACAAAAGCAAATTCAACAACGACATCATCAAACAAGGATATGTTTTCTATTACTATGATTAACTATTGAACTCAATTGACTCATCAGTCAAACAACTTGATTGATCACTGACCTAACTTGTTTCAAAGCTATCTTGTTAAGATGATTAGTTAATTTAATTAATGAGTAAAAGATAGAATTGACTTAATTTGCATGAGCTAAGTGTAAGATTGACTTGTTTGTTAATTGACTTTGATTAATGGTTCAGAGACAGATGAGACAAATTAAATTGTCATGAGCAAAATGTGAGATGGACTTATTAGCTGCTATGCCACATATACTATGACATTTGAGCTTTCATGAAATAATAGCGAAAGCAATAGAATAAACAGATGGCTTCAACATAGACGAAGGGATACAATTAATATGGACAGCTATAGCCTGTTGAATATTTGTAGCATAAGAAACAGAAAGGAAGATGTTAGCGAAGATTTTGCAATTTCGGTTTACACCTAGCAATTGCATTTGCTTCCTTGTCTATAAAGCCTTTGCAAGAAATTCCTTTTTTTTGCATATGAATGGCCATTATTGGTTTAATTGATTTGGTGTACAAAGATGTTTTTTAATTAACTATAATTAACTATTCAAGAAAATTGATCTATCAATGAACTAGTTTCATTGATTAGTCATGTAACTTGATTCACATATAACTTGATCAGCTATTTAGTTGATTTGCTTGAATGTTTGCAAAAAGCCCTTTTCAACAAATAATTCTTTGCATAATTTGCAATCACTACACACCAAGAGCCAACATTTCTTCGAGGGATTCTGTCAAATAGTTTAAATGTTTTTGCTTGTGCTTCCACATTTGGTATGCATATTCATGACAACATTTCAAACCATTATATCTGTTAGAAATGTACGTCTTATGATGCTTAGATGAATGTACATATGTTGTTCTAAAGCTCTTTTTCTATTAAAAGCACGCAAAATGTTTAGAAACATTGTGTATCTGTGAATGTGAATAAGCAAGATTGATTTAAGTGATTTGGAGGATAAAGATGACTAATAATTAGCTATGACTAACCATGGAACACAATTAATTCATCAGCCAATTAGCTTGATTGACCATTGAATTAACTTGTTTGAAAGCTATCATGTTAAGCCAACTAGCTAATATGCCACATACAGTATGACATTTGAGTTTCAAATAAGTCTCATGCACGCAAATTTGTTATCATGTTAAAGCCATGTAAACATTGATGTTCCAATTCCATGGGGTCATTCTATTTCCATTTGTCCTAGTTCATTTCATTCCATTATCAAAAACCAATAATTAAATGTTTAAACCAGGTACATGCAAACATAAATGCAAGTAGGGTTTCAACAATGACATCATCTAACAAGCATTTGTTTGCTATTACTATGATTAACTATTGAACTCAATTGACTCATCAGTCAAACATCTTGATTGATCACTGACCTAACCTTTTTCAAAGCTATCTCGTTAAGCTGATTAGTTAATTTCATTAATGAGTAAAAGATAGAATTGACTTAATTTGCATGAGTCAAGTGTAAGATTGACTTGTTTGTTAATTGAATTTGATTAATGGTTCAAAGATAGATGCGACAAATTAAATTGTCATGAGCAAAATGTGAGATGGACTTATTAGCTGCTACGCCACATATACTATGACACTTGAGCTTTCATGAAATAATAGCGAAAGCAATAGAATAAATAGATGGCTTCAACATAGACGAAGGGATACAATTAATATGGATAGCTATAGCCTGTTGAATATTTGTAGCACAAGAAACAAAAAGGAAGATGTTGGCGAGGATTTTGCAAATTCGGTTTACACCTAGCAATTGCATTTGCTTCCTTGTCTATAAAGCCTTTTCAAGAAATTCCTTTTTTTTCATATGAATGACCATGATTGGTTTAATTGATTTGGTGTACAAATATGTTTTTTAATTAACTATAATTAACTATTCAAGAAAACTAATCTATCAATGAACTAGTTTCATTGATTAGTCAAGTAACTTGATTCACAATTAAATTGATTAGCTATCTAGTTGATTTGCTTGAATGTTTGCAAAAAGCTTGTTTTGAAAAATAATTCTTTGCATAATTTGCAATCACTACACACCAAGAGCCAACATTTCTTTGAGGAATTCTATCAAACAGTTTAAATGTTTTTGCTTGTGCTTCTATATTTGGTATGCATATTCATGACAGCATTACAAACTATTATATCTGTTAGAAATCTACGTCTTATGATGCTTAGATGAATGTACATATCCTATTCTAAAGCTCTTTTCCTATTAAAAGCACGCAAAATGTTTACAAAGATTGTGTATTTGTGAATGTGAATAAGCAACATTGATTTAACTGATTGGAGGATAAAGATGACCAATAATTAGCTATGACTAACCACATAACACAATTAATTCATCAGCCAATTAGCTTGATTGATCGCTGAATTAACTTGTTTGAAAGCTATCATGTTAGGCCAACTAGCTAATATGCCACATACACTATGACATTTGAGATTCAAATAAGTCTCATGCACGCAAATCTGCTATCATGTTAAAGCCATGCAAACATTGATGTTCCAATTCCATGGGGTCATTCTATTTCCATTTGTCCAAGTTCATTTCATTCCATTATCAAGAACCAATAATTAAATGTTTAAACCAGGGACATGCAAACAGAAATGCAAGTAGGGTTTCATAGTGCTTTAAGACATTGTTATACTTTGATTATAAATTCATATTTTAAACTAATTTTAGTATTATTTATTCGAGTTTCTTGTTGAAATGCGAAGGTTTCATCTGCGTTTGATAGGAATTATGTAGAAATCCTCTTGTCCATTTTACTTCATGCATGTGAGCCCTGTAAAGTCTGTATATTATTGACTACTGCAAAGTGGTCCCATAAAGAGGGCTTTGGAACCAAAATTATGTCAACACATGCGATAATGAGAGCTTTTGAACTATGAGTGAACAGTGTGTTGCTTTGAGCTTTTCTGTTGTCATCAAAGCATAAAGGATAAAGGGGTTCTGTTAAAAGTTGTGGTTGTTGTCCTCATAGGCATAAATTCACATTTTAAACTACTTTTAGTATTATCTATTCGAATTTCTTATTGAAATGCAAAGGTTTCATCTGCGTTTGATAGGTACTATGTAGAAATCCTCTTGTTCATTTTACTCCATGCATGTGAGACCTGTAGAGTTTGTATTTTTTTGATTGTTGCAAAGTGGTCCCATAAAGAGACCTTTGGAACCAAAATTATAGTCAATCAATCATAGTCAATCAATTAATCTAATTCTACTTGTTTTCTAATAGTACTGGCTTGTAATTTTCTTGACAAGTCTTCAATCAAAAAGAGCATTAGCCACACACCAATAAGGATTCTCATCTGTAACCTGCCTAACCAAATCATCTTTATTCAATAAAATGGTGTGACATACATTAATTGGATGTATCTCATCATCTTTCTTATCAGGATGCCAACAACCTTGATTTGTATTTGTCCTTGAATGTATCTGGATGCTATGAACTATGAATTCTACTTGCATTTCGCTTGGCTGTACAAGTAATAGTAAGTGCTACATAATGGTAGAAATCACAACTCATAGCATCCATATACACCCATGCACAAATACATGGTATTCAACACATTATCATGGGCATGGTTTTCTAGGGCTAGTTTGTTAATTGCCTTTGATTAATAGTTCAAATGTACAGAAGGCTAATTGCAATCATTTCTTTCTTTGAATTGCTATGTACTTAAAGGCTAACTAGCAGTTGCCTAATTATTTAGATATGAGACAATACAAGGATGAATGAGGAAATATGAACTTGCCTAAATCATCATGAATGATAGAGCTATTGGGTAAAATGCTACATATACTGTGACATTTAAGCTTCAAAGACTGCCAATGAATAGCAAAAGCTTCAAAACTCTCAGTTAACATGTAAAGGGCTGAGAAAAATTGATTTGCTAACTGAATGGGGTCATTTTACTTCAATTATCTAGTACCTATTCTTAATTGTTTAATGCAATCACATGCAACCAAAATTCAGAAAAATTAGCATCTATACACACCCATGCATAGATACATGCTCTCTAACATATTGATATGCATATGGTTTTCTATCGGCACAATCCTTGAACATTCTCTAGGTATGAGTGCTAGTCTATTAATTAACATTGATTACTGGATAAAATGTATTCATAGACACATAGCTGCACACATGCCTCAATGCACAGATGCATAGACACATGCATGGATGCACATATATATACATGTACACATACATACATGATCACATGGTTACATTTATATATGTGTTCATGTATCCATGGATGCACATATCCATGTATCAATATATCCCTTAATATATGCACATATTGAAACAACTACATGGGCTTGGGGAATGAATATTTATGTGGCCTTTACATGATAGCAATGAATCCTATAAATATGCATATATGCATGAAAGCACATAGCCATCAATGAGCCTATGCATTTGCATTTTCACAAGCATTTTAAAACAATCACGATTCAAAAAGCCACTCCCATGGGTTCCAAAAATAGATAAATGCCAATTTACCAATATGAAATATAACTCACGAAATTGAGTTCATATATCTCTAAAAGCAATATGTACAACAACCACAATATGATTGGATGGCTAGCTGACGCCATCCACAAAAAAGCATTTAAAGCAAATGCAATAGTAATCTGTTATATACACACATACATAAATGGCAACATAGATACATGCATTCATATATACATAATTACATGCACACATATATACATGCAAACTTGTATGCATGGATGAATACAAAGACTATGTTTCATGGGATTATTAAAGAGTTAACTTGCTTTCTATATGCTTCCATATTTTGCATGTGTGCCTATGAGGACAATAACCACAATATTTGATAATATTCTTCTATCCTTTATGACAGCTCATTGGTTCCAAAGCTCTCTTTATAGGACAGCTGTACATTGCCTACAAGACTCAGATGAATGAGCAAGAACTTTTTAGTAGATAAAGGTCATGAACGTTGAACTAATAGTATGACAGTCACCACAAGATTTAAGTAAACCTATGCTCAACACTCTCTTTTCCATTATCAATTGTATTCCCAATTTCATCCATGAAGAATATCGTCAAATATATAGAATTCATGGATCAAAGATATGGAATTCATTGATGAAAGAAATGGAAATCATGGATCAAAGTCATGGCTAACAGCAAGATCTACAGGTTGACAAAGTTCTTCATGGATGAAATTGGGAATAAAATTGATAATGGAAAAGAGAGTCTGCACCATAGGTTTACTTAAATGTTGTGGTGACTGTCCTACTATTGGTTCAATGTTCATGACCTTCATCTACTCAAAAGTTCTTGCTTGTTTACCATGTAATATAGATTTTAGTGACTAGAGATGCATTGTGATTACTTTGAGCGTTTCATTTTTTGTTATTCTATAGATCTGTGTAGTCACAGGAGATGTTGTTGCTGCAGAGTCAAGACCTGGAACCGATCTGCTTGATACATGTATCCATAGATGCATGGATGTGGACATCTATCATGGTATCCATAGATGCGTAGATACATGTATCTATGGATAGATGTATTCATAGATACATTAACACATATATGGATAGATGCCTGTATACATTTGCACATGGAAACACAAATACATATATGCATGGATGCATCTATAGGTAGAAGAATACATAGAAACATAGTTGCATGGATAGATAGATAGATGCATAGCTAGATACATAAATGCTTAAATATACATGTATGGAAATATCCATGGATTGCATATGAAGTTGCATAGATACATATATCCATGGCTACATGTGTACATAGATGCATGTATTGTAGTACACATGGATACATGTATATGTGTATCTCTGGGCAAGATGCATGGTCACATGTGAGCCTTGTAAAGTTTGTATATTTTTTATTACTGTAAAGCGGTCTGATAGAGAGAGGTTTGGAACCAAAATTATGTCAACATGTGTGATAATGAGAGTTTTTTAATTAGTAGGAGTTTCTTTTCCAAGTGTGAATATCTGTGGGAGTAAGGAGGGTAGGCCTGGTTGAGGAAATACGGTGTACTGGCTGACTATCTCTGTAATATGGTGTTGGAAGGGTAGGTGGTTCCTGGCTAATATTTGATGGGTTATGGTGTGGAGCCTAAAGAGACTATGGGAGCTCCTCAGCTAGGTGTAATAGGGCTAGGTGGCCATAGCCTATCCAGAGTTATTGGTGCCCCCATAATAGAAGGAAAAATGCATTTGCTTCAAAGTTTGTAAAGCAATTTCAACAAATTGTCTAGCCATTGTCCAAAATATGTTTTTCTACCAGCATAGTCCTTGAACCTTCTGTAGGTCTAACTGCTATTTTGTTAATTGACTTTAATTGAAAGGTCAAAATGTGAAATGTGGCCAAGGATAATTATACTTATTTATCTCTTTTAATTGTTATATATTCAAAGACTAATTAGCAATCCAAACAGCCTCGCCTCTAGTCAGATGCCATTAAATGCATTGTTTTTGCATAAATGAATTATGCACCTTTAGCCATAGTTTTAATCAAAGTATGCATATGGATTCATAATCAAACTCTCAAAATTTAAAAAGGTAGGTTTAAATTATAAAGTGCAATCAGCCACCCAAAAAATTGATTGGATAATTATTGCATTTCTGAGGTCATGCCACTGCAACGAAGATCTACTTTTGAACCCCAACTGCTTAATTTTTATGAACCATATAGCATATGCCACTCACAATACCCATTTGCAAAGATTGTCCTTGTAACTAAAAGCAACGATATGATTACAAGTACAATCAATACAGTGAGAATCTTGAATTAACCTTTTTCTCTATCTACTATATGCAATTGTAAACAAAGGAGAAGGTTCATTCTAGAAACTCACCTTGTACTGCTTGCTTGAAGAATTTGCCACAGCTGGGCCGCTACACGACCTCTTTTCTTCCAACCAAAAGCATTGCACCATGTAAAAAGCTTTGATTAGAAAACAAAAACCATGTGTTTGTTTTTCTAAAAGAATAGCAATATATAGTACTCCTTCTGTGATGGATACTAATAGCAAAAACCATTAAAACACTAGCAAGTATTTTTCTAGATTCAAGAGACACAAGTATAAATGTAGATCAGATTAACTACACAAACTAATTGCCACAGGTTCTTGGACCACAAATCTTCTAACAATGAATTTGACTGCTCTTTTGCATGAAGCCTAAAACTATTCTATCAAGCAATATTACTTAACTGCTCTATGGCAACATTGTAATTTGGATTCTATAACATTTTTGACATAGTTTTTTATAACCCCAAGATACAAAAACAGTAATGATGACATCTGACAGAATTTTTATGCTTGCTGGCAGGAAAAAGGTTTCTATTGCATTCTTTATGCTCCCATTGTTTGCATTTATGCCTACGAGGACAACAACCATGACTTTTAACAGAATCCCTCTATCCTTTATGCTTTCATGACAACAGAAAAGCTCAAAACAACACACAGTCGACTCATTGTTGAAAAGCTCTCATTATCGCAGACGTTGACATAATTTTGGTTCCAAAGCCCTCTTTATGGGACCGCTTTGCAGCAATCAAAAAAATACAAACTCTATAGGGCTCACATACATTAAGTAAAATGAACAAGAGGATTTCTACATAATACCTATCAAACACAGATGAAACCTTCGCATTTCAACAAGAAATTCGAATAGATAATACTAAAATTAGTTTAATATACGGATTTATGCCTACAAGGACAACAACCATGACTTTTAACAGAACCCCTCTATCCTGTATGCTTTGATGACAACGAAAAAGCTCAAAGCAACTCACTGTCGACTCATTCGTCGAAAGCTCTCATTATCGCACACGTTGACATAATTTTGGTTCGAAAGCCTTCTTTATGGGACCGCTTTGCAGTAATAAAAAATATACAAACTTTACAGGGCTCACATGCATGAAGTAAAATGGACAAGAGGATTTCTACATAATTCCTATCAAACACAAATGAAACCTTCGCATTTCAACAAGATATTTGAATAAAAAATACTAAAAGTAGTTTAAAATATGAATTTATAATCAAAGTATATGAATGCCTTAAAGCACTATGAAACCCTACTTGCATTTCTTGTATCAAATAGACAAAAAAAATGAAAAGTTACCTCTTCTAACCTCAAGCAATTCGTCTCTCACTGTCCAGCATGCAACTCTGCAACTACAAAATACCTTGCTCAGCCACACAATAGACCACTATGAAATATAGCTTCTTTATGCACTTTAATGTAACAAAACTCTGAAAATTACCAAATTATCACCTCAAATAACTCATTTCTGGGTCTGGACTCTGCAACTATAACATCTCCTGCTCAGTCGCTAAAACTCTCCCTCAGAACAGGCACTCACAGAAGACAAAAACAACACACGCAAAGTAATAGAAATGCATACCAAGTAACTTAACTTTATATTAAATGACCAAAGTACCCTGGCCACGCGTGGCCTCCAAGCCATTCCAACGCCTTCACCTCGAGCCAGATGCCATTCAATGCATTTAATTTATATTCATGCATTACGTACGTATACCAGCCAGTTTGATAAACTATGCCTTTGCTTAATTTTAATTAATCAATTTATGCACTCGCAGTTTCCTGATATTTTAATGCATTTAATCTGCATTCATGGATTACGTACCTCTAGCCGCCAACTTTTAAACTATGCCTTTGCTTAAATTTATTTAATCAATTTATGCGTTCGCATTTTCCCGAATTTTTAAAACGAAAATGATTTATAAAGCTACTCAGACGAATAGAAAAATAGATAAATGCTAATTTTCCAATATATAAAATAGCTCTCCAAATTCAAACTATACAAAAAAAAGGTAATATTTTAAATGGCGAAATGTGATTGGTCAATGCTGCCGATTAAATGCATTCCGGGCGAATGCATAAGTATTCCTGCCTACCCGCAAGAACTAATAACAAATTTAATATAAACACCTCTTGAATGTCTTCAAATAAATATTTTTAAAATATCTATACTAATTAAATTATTTATTTAGCCAAATAACTCGAAGACTTGTGAAGTCAATGTTATGTAAATAACCTATCCCTCCCCAACCAAAACGTAAATGTCCAAAATGGAAAATGGAGAATTAGCCCAAAAGAGGGATGAGAGCACCGATAAAAGGCCCAGCCATGAAAGGAGCCTAACATTGTGGGGCTCGATTTCCTATTACCCTTTTCTCTGTTCACATTTAATACCCTCATATGTTATGGGCGGACTCCAAGAGGAGATTTCTTTATAATAAGGGGGGCGGACTCAACATGCTATTTCAATTGGACAAAATCGATAGAGAAGACCGCAATAGCATTTCCATCGATAGGGATTGCATTTTCCTCCATATTTCGCAGGGACGAAGGCGAAAATAAATTTATTCATTTTCTTTCTCTTTCTTCGCAGAATTGCTAAAACCCCACGAAGGGGATTATTCAAAGGCCAATCAATCCGCAGTGCATTTTGCATGCCACAAGGTATTTATGCCCAACAGATTTAACCCTTAAAAATTCTTCTGTTTTTAGCCTTCGCATTGTGCTTGCGGGTTTTCGATCCTGCGACCCCTCCGGAGGTTTGCAGGCATTTTTTTCGGTTTGTTCTTGTGTGCCATTTTGAGAACTTTGCTCGAATTCTCGTATTGCTGAGGGGGTTTTAGGGATCTGGGTTACTTTGGTCGGCCGTAGGGTTTGTAAGCATTTGCCTTTAATTGCCGCCGTTTGTGAAGCAGGCTTTTAACATGGATGACAGATAAATTCTTAGATAAAAACTGGGGTTTAGAAGGTCAAGGTTTTATCTAAGAAATTTAGGAGGCTTGGCTGGCGATTAGGGGAATAAACAAAATCTTTCCGTTGAAGCCCCGCTATGGATTGTGGGCTTCTATTGGTTTTGATTTTCGATTCTGTTTCTAAATATTTTTTTTTTTTTTTGGAAACCCCAGTTGTATGTATGACCTTTTTCTTGTTGGAAATCCTAATATTGTTGTGAATCCATTCACAATCTAGGATTATGGGAAATTGTTCGATGCTAGATTAGAAACGATACATAGCTGAATGTTTCAGAATAAAGTCTATAGTTGCCAAATGCATTACGAAGCTCTTGTAAGACAGTATTGCAATCGAATTTGGAGTATCCTTTGCTCGGCGGCTGAGATTTGACCACTGGCCACGGAAGAAGTTAAGTTATTAGGTCTGGAGTATTAATCTAGATGATTGTTCCTTTGGGTGAAAAATAATTGACATTCCACTTTGTAAAGCTAGCTCATTTGTGCTTTTTATTTTATTTTTTCTGATTTGGGTATATTGTGTCTTTAGTGACTGGATCATATTTCTGGTGGAGCTCTATTATGGTTTGTTTGATGTTGAGGATATTTGGACATTTTTATATTGTTCATCTTATGAGAAAAGTAGACCTTACTTTAAATGGAAACTGGTGTAAAGTGGAACTTAAGAGATGGCGAGAAAAAGGCATCTGAGGTAAAAGTATAACTGAAGAGATAGCCAGAAAAAGCATGGATGATGGCATGTGTATACATGAAGTTAGATTTCTAACAAGTTACGATTGCGAGGCAACGGGATTTTCGTTGGAGAATTTGAGTAATTCCCATTGTACGTTAATGTGGTAGATGTCCAGAGGTCAGGGATATGTTCTCCTCGTTAACAGTTTCTGGAGCTTCCTATTTGCGAATGGTTATTTTGGGGTAGTTTTGTCTTGCTTTCTAACTATTTTTGAGTTATTGGTGTAGATTTTTATTAAATACAAACAGGCCAAACTACCCCATGGGTATTGAATAAGTGTGTTGAAATTGAGTAATAGTTGCAGTGACAGGAACAATAAAAATAAGAGGGCAATTTCTAGAAGATAAAAAGTTTTGAGGTATCTGTGGGCTCAATATCTCAAAACAAAACTTGGCCTACTAGCAAATGAAAGCCATTTTCTGCCAAGGGTTTCAGTTCATCAACATGCATAAAGTATTGTCAAGATCAGATGCTTTTACTGGAAACATATCAATTCTGATTGGTGGTCATTGTCACGCCTTATGGAAGGGGCGCTGTTTTAATGTCTTGGTCAACTCTTCCAATCTACCTTTGTGATGCATTGCGTTTTTCATTAGCTGTGTAGAGAAGTATTATATTTTCAAGTTTATAACCTTAGAACTAAGTAATAACTATTTGGAAAGTCGGGTATGATGTAGGTTCTCATTTATTATATTTTAGGACCTTGGGTTTGTAAGTAAAGATTTGAGGCTAACAGTTATGACCTTTAAGGCGGCACCTCTTTCAAGAGTTCTTCACAAAGATCTCATATCTTGGCTTTTCTTTCACAAACATCTTAAAAGGCTATCACTTCAATGGTTCCTTTTCATTGATCTTGAAGGCCACAACTCTACTAACCTTTATTAACTGTTATTAACAAAGATCTCGAGGTCAGTGGATTTTAATAAGGCATTCAAATATTTTAAGGCAGTGATCACTAGGTGTTGTGATGGATTCATTAAATTGAATTAAGAGTGTGTGTTCAGGAAGGAATTTCTTTGCAGAAAGGTCTTATTCCTTGTATATGATAAATTTTAGTCAAATGATTGAGATGTATAACACAGTGTTCTGAAGGACTGAGTCAAACTGAATTCCTTCCCAAGCAAATTGTCCGATGTTCTTTCAGGCGTAGGCTATCTTTCAGGATAATATACTTCGTGGCCAGATCAATCCTCTTCACCATTGAAGAATATTTCAGATGCAACTGTCAAAAATTGAAATCACTCTGTATGGCCATCATGGGAACTCACATGCCACACATCTCTGGTTTTAAATTCTTATCTTATACCACAGCTTGAGTTGAAGCTAGCAGATGACGGAAGGTATCATAATTAATTTGAGTATGAATGGTCACCAGAAACTTGCGAATTCTTAATTTGAGTATGAATGGTCACCAGAAACTTGTCGTGGGGGTTGTATAGTTCATATTGTGCACCAGAATCGATGACATATATTATTGTTTCTTGATGCTGATTGTCAGACATATTGACCTTAAGGAGATCTGTTAGAATTTAATGTTCAAAAATGTTACACGTGATGGCAGTTGGGCATGACTACTTCTTAAAGGGCTACCCTGGCATTTCATTGCCACTCCTATGTGGCATTGCTCCACATGTTTGTAAACTTTTGTGTGACAAAGTCTGGATGTTAAGAGGTTCAGCTGTGATGGTAAGAGAATTTTAGGTTTTAACCTTAGAAAATTGATGGCAAAAAGTACATTGAACTGTGGTTGGCTGGATGAAAATGGGCTTAATTGGCTTCAACATCAATTATCTGCCTCGTGAAGGCCATGCTGGAATTCCAACAGGCCTGGATTCATGCCTGCAGGAGTTGTGTCTCAGGGAGTGGTTGCTAAATCAATGGGGAAGCCTATGTTTATTGTGGGTGTACAATTATGTCGCTGGTGATGGTTAATAGAAGGTAAATGAAGATCATGAATGACTTCTTCAAAAACTAGAAGGAACAAATTAATGGAGTACGTAATCAATGTTTTGAAGCAATTAAAGTGGAGATTATCAGGATGTTTCAAGTGAGTGTTCCAAAAATAAAAATTACCCTTCCTGCAAGTTCAAAAAATTTATATTGTTATTCTTTGTATCTCGGAGTGTTTTAGCTTGGCTACTTCTTTTTTTCTGTTTGCTTTTGGCAGGATAGGTTTTGGTTTTATCAATATGTATGACCTTTTGTCTTTTTTGTATTTAGTTGTTTGATTACATGTTTGCATTTTTTTTTTGGAGGAATTTGCTATTTTGCTTGAAAAATCTGATTGCTTTCTCTGTCTCTATGTTTTGGACTGTTACCGTGCATTTTTTTTATTTTTATTGTCCTTTGAACTATAAGAGAATACTTTTACATAGCATGTCTTTCAAACAAATTTATGCCATTTATGGACAAGAGAATTCAAATTCCTTCTAACCAGCTGTGATTGCCGTCATACTTTGTTTTCCTTTTGCTTTGGATAGTGATTTAAGAAAATCCTTGGTACATATTAGAGCGGGCAATAAACACAGTTTTTCCTATTGGCAGCATTTATATTTGATATCATGCATCTTCTGTTCAGAAGTTATCTTTGTATCTTGTCTATCTTTTCCTTTGTCATAACTAACACATCCAGTAAAGAAATTGCATGGATGCCCATTATGGCAGCTGCCAAGTGAATGCTGCTTTACAATCTGTTTTGATGATATATTTCATATTTGTAACATATATATTGTAGTGGATTGCAAGGTTGAACCATTATTCATTATTAGATTAACCCAAGGATGAAGATCATAGCTTGTCTGTTTCTTTCTTTTGGTTTTACTTAATTTATATAGTTTACTTTTTATTTTAGTGGATTGCAAGGTTGAACCATTGTTTGTTTTAGGATGTGCCTAAATTTAATGAGCCATAGCTTGTCTTTTTTGATAGTAGTTATTTTCCTTAACAGCAATTACATTGGGTTTGTGCTTGCCATTGAATTGAATTTTATGTGAACCCAGACATGTATCTCTTGCCATAAATATACAGCCAGGAAATGAGTGGAATGGGTATTCACCTTGGTTGTCAGCTTTAACGTGGACTTCAACTGGGTTATCATTTGTTTTATTAATTTTTAAGAGAGAAGCTCTTCTACATGGTTATGGTGTTTGCAAGTATCTTGAATGCAGTTAGTTGTCCTTTATTGCTGCTGTTGACTACTGTCATCAACAATAGTTATAGCTTTTTAGTTTTTGCATTTGTGAGAAGCTGGATTTTTTAAATTTTAGTTTCTCCTGTGTGCAAAAATTATGTATGCTTGTTCAGTGTTATCTCTTCAGATTCAGATGAGGGTTGAAATTCTCCTAACCAGCTGGATGATAGAATTAGAAGTTGACTGATATACCTGATTAATTCTATATTATCATGTCAATTCTCAAGAGCAATAGTTTGAGAAATATGTGGACTCATTCCTTTTCTCATATGGAAGATAATCTCACTTTCTAAGAGCATCTGAGCAAAGTGATAGATTTGACTGTAATATGGAAGTAATCTTTGAAAACTCTCTCGATAAGAATAGGCCCATATGAGTTGCATACTTGCATTGTCTTAAGTTGTGGTGGTTGTTTGCCTGCACTTGTCTAAGACATCGAATTAATCCCCATTTATGTTAGTTGTGTTCCATGCTCACATTGTTTTCCTCCTCTGTATATGAAAATGTGATTTTATAGTTTCAAGATAAATTGCCATGTCAATAATAAATGCCAATTTGCATTTATGTGGCTACATTTTTGCATGCTTCAGTAGGGACTCCAATTGTGATTTGACATACCAATCATTCTATGAGAGGAGATACAAACATTAAGCAATGATTTCACCCAGGTCATTGAGAATGGTTTTAATCACCCCTCAATAATTAGGATGTGTGTCTAGTTGCATGATATTGTACATGACTGGATGACAATGAATGTGTATTTCCTTTGAAAACATTGAATTAGCAGAACTTTTGGAGGGAAAAATTGGACGGAAGAATCCATGTTATCAGCAGCACGCACTGGCAAATTGAAAATTTGCCTGTGCCACAAAATACACAAATCAGATGAAAAAGTTGTTCTTAGACATTTATCTACTCACAAGATATTGTAGAAGGTTGTAATCAATAGCATCCATGCTATTGTCTAGAACCATCAGGAAAAAAATTAAAATAAAAACTTATTGCTATTGTAATTTTTCAACTCTTGTAGCTATTGTAAGTTTTCAACTCATTGTGCATGCCTATTGAGTTTGTCTATCTTCAAGCAGCAGCAAGATTAGTGTGCATTGTGGTTCAGTAAAAAATTATGTTATGTTGCATGCAACTTTGTATGGAGTGCAATGAGCAGCATGTTGCTCTATATAGTCTTCTTTTATCTATAATATCATTTTTGATACTGAAGTTTGAAATTCTAAATTTATATTTTGTAAACTCATTTTTTTGGTTAGTTGTATTGGGATTTAATATGAAACCAAATAACTAAAAGCGATTATGCATTTTCCTTGTTTGTCAAACCACAAGGTTTCGGTGGAGGGTGGTGATTGCATTGAAGTAGGTACTGCAGCTATGTCACCATCAGCTAGATCAAAGTCTAAGGAGAAGTCTGCAGGTAGGGATCAGAAGGTATCCCCTAAGCAGGCATCTACAAATGGCGGTACTTCTGCCAGTGCATACAATCCCGTGTCAGGCACATTTCATTTGCTGGACTCAGTAACCGTTTATTCTGTGGGTTCACCACATAATGCGCGGTTTAAAAATGTAGATGATGGTGACGAGAATTCTGGTTCTTTCGGCACTAATACAGACTCTGATACTATTTCCAACAACGGTAGTTGCTCCGGGGAATCAGAAGATCAAAAAGATAAGAATGGGACAGGCAGATTAGAGAATCCACCAGGTTTGATAGGTGGAAATGATAAAAGGGACAAAATTCGTCAAAAGAATGAAAAGAAGCATCAGCGTCAAAAAGAGAAGCGTGCACAGGAACTAAGAGATCGATGCACAGTCTATCTCATGTCTAGGAAATTGGAAGCACTTTCTCAGCAGCTTGTAGCTATGGGATTCTCATCAGAGCGGGCCACAATGGCTCTAATTTTGAATGAAGGCCGAGTTGAGGATTCAGTGAATTGGCTTCTTGAAGGAGGAGAAGGTGAAATCAAGGAAAGTACACCTGGCAATCTTAAGATAGATATATCTGAAGAACTTGCTCGTATTGCAGGCATGGAAATAAGATTTAAATGTGCAAGAGCTGAGGTAGAAAGAACTGTAGTTGGTTGTGAAGGCGATTTACAAAAAGCATCAGAGTTGTTACGAAATCGTCTTAAAGATGCTTCTCTTCTAAAGGATGAAGATAAAATTTCATCATTAGGCACAAAGGTCACAAAGGACACTCATGGGAATTCAAATAGACTGCCATCCATTCCTCCGCAGGTTCCATCCCCAAAAAATGGTCAGAGCAAAAATCACAATTCAGCCCCTGCATCTCATTCTCAGAAGCGAGAAGAGAAAGATTATAATTACGCAAAAGGCAGACCACAGACAACTCCCTTAAGAGTTTCAGCTTCAGAGGGAACTGTAAAGAATATTCAGCCTTTGGGAAGAGTGCCAACAATAGGTGACTGGCAAGGACCACAATCACAAGCAGATAAGAAACTGCCTAGTCCTGTGTCATGGCCATCTTCACCATCAACTTCATCTGTCTCATATTCTGTGACCATCAATCCTCAGGTTGGAACATCCTCAAAAACATTGCCAGCAGAAATCAGGCACCGTACGGTCAGTTTAGATTCCAAAGCTCTCCAGATTAGTCCAAGAGAACCTGTAGTTGTGATGCAGCGTCCCCAGTCATCTTACACAACACAGCTTCCTGTTGCCAGTGTAGGGGTTTCCTCTGCTCCTGCATCATCAATATTATCTTCGGGTTGGAATGGAAATTATATTGATTCATCTGTAGCGTTGAACTGTCAGTATGCTAATGGATTTACAGGTTTGGAACACTTGAAAGGGGTTACTGCAGGGAAAGTTCCAGCGGTAAGTTCTGCTAAAGGCATTACAGTTACAGATGTGCAGGGTCATTTTCAACCATTCCTGCCAAGCCCAGCAGATTCCATTGCGGCAAGTTGGAGTTCAGGACAGATTGGATTTGACTCAGAGATTCCCTTGCCATCTTCAAGTTTATTGAATCCAATAACTTCAAATTGTCATACACCATCTTCTCTTGGGCTATTCTCAGGGTGGAGTTCGGGGTTGTCAGGATCATCTGTAGATTGGAGCATGGGGTCTATGGTAAATTGTGACTACACAAATATTGATTGGAGTGTTCAAGCATCACCAAGTAGCCAACCTGATGTCAGGTCAAATAGGTTTTCACATGGGCTTCCATCCATTGAAAAGTTAGGAGATAACGTAAGTTCTCAGGGGAATCTACAACATTTATCAGTAGCTTCCAGTCCATCAAGTGACAATAGTGGCTCTTATGATATATGGTTAGGTTCTAAGGTCAGGGATAGTAATTCTGGAAATGGACTGCAAGAGAAATCTATAAACGAGTCTGGAAATGCTACATCGTCCATCGGTGTTCATGAATGGACATCACCTTTTGCGGGCAAGGACCTATTTAGTTTACCTCGACAGTTGGTCCCTACACAACCTCTGTAGAGGGTTGAATTTATTAGTGGGGACTTATAACACAACATTGATCTTTTAAGTGATTCTATTTGCTGTGCGTATGTGTGTATGTCGGCTTCTTGCCAGTTATGAAGGATTGTATGTGGCATGTTTTATTGGTTGGTTAGCTTTTGTGGAATAAGCATTACAGCGTCAATTGCATGGAATTATTCATTTGATTGATGTTGTCAAACTTCTTTTTATGCACACTGCATTACATGTTTAAGTATGTGCATGCAATTATTTTATAATAGGGAAATTGTGTTAATGCCTCCTTCAATTTTCACGGTGCACTGCTGGGTATGGATGAAAGGTGGCCAAAAGGTTTACCTGCCAGCTTTGATTGGTATTTTTGACTTGTTAACCTGGAAACTATTTTTTGTGAAACATGATTAAAATCTCAACTTAGTTCAGGCAATTGTAGAACTAATGCCGTTGCCCCATGTGGCTGCTCATTTAGATTTGTTGTGTAAATTTGAGCAGTACAGGTAGTCTTACGCAAGTTTTAAATTAAGTGGAAATGATTTTTTTAAATCTTTCCCACTTATGTTATAGCTGTTACATTTTAGGGTTTGAAATTGTGTTTTGAAAAAAATGGGGGGCCGCTGAAATTATAACCACTGCATAATGAAAAAACATGCCATGTGGCTGTATATATTTGCTCCCTTTGTTATTCATTTCTTTCTATATTTTATCTTTTAAATCAATTTCATTAATAAATAGCTTTTTATAAAAAAATTATATTGTAAAAATTTACAAATTGAAAATAAATAGAAAAATAAAAAAGCCATGGGACCGCTAGCTCTACAAAATACTCTTTTAAGAATTTGGTACACTGGTTAAACAAAATAGGTTAAGCAGACACATGGAACCGTGGCCTAACCCACCGCCTTATTTTTGGGACGACGACCTCAAAAAAGGTTGGACGCAAAATAGTTTAAAATCTTGGAATTTATTCACAGTATGTTTCATCCATATGTTTTGAGATAGCTTTGGAATGTTGTTAATTGAAAGCTTTTGGTGGTGTAGGCAAAGTCCATGGCTATTATTTTGAAGATGTGTTTTTATGCTGTGGTGCCATGGTCGGGGCTTTGAAAATTGCTTTGGCCGGTGCAGGAGCATTTAAAGCGGGTGGTCCCATGAAACTTAAGAAGTTTTAAATTCCGTTCTTATAATTCTTTTGAACAGTTAAAAGAGGGTCCCAGGAATTTTGTAGTATCGGGTAAGCCATGAATTTTAAGGTGTTCTCATAATCGTTTGTAACAAGCCGATGTTAATTGAATCAGCTGTATTTTATTAAGAATCTTGGTGATCGAACAATAATTTTTTTCATTCTAAAAATTATCAATATATTTACTGGAGGAATTGTAATTTAATATTAAAATCTTCCAAATAGCTGGGAGGAATTTTCAGCCCATCCTAAATTTATCAAAAATGGTCTAATTTATCCTGTAACAGAATTTCTGTCTCATAAAACCCCTTTTTCCATTTGTGCCTGAAGCCCTTCCCTATACAAATTCGGGAAAAGCCTGTTTGAGAAAGTGCAAGTTGCTGGCCGCGATTGTGTAAGTTTACGCCATGGATTTTGTTTATGATGTCAGCATAAAATAATATACCAAATCTATTTATTTTGCCGCCCTGGTTTTTGGACTTTTGGTGGCTCGGAAAACTTCAATTATTTTTAATCTATAGCTTTATATTATTGAGATGATTTTTCTCAAAAAAATGATCATGTTAAAGTTTGAAAAGATTTGGAAAGGTTGGGTACATATACTTATAATCATTGAAATGGATAACAAATCTATATATTTATATTTTGGATACATAAAATATTAATTTGAGAGTATTCTTTTTATTTAATTAAAAATATTACAATAAAAATAATACTAATTTCTAGGGTTTTCAATCTTTCTTAATGGTGATATGTGTTTTTTGAAAAATAAAAAATAAGGATTCTCAATATAATTAAATTAGTTAATGTGAGGACTTATTTTAAATCTATATTTGTATTATAATAATTTTATTTTAATATTTATTTCTGAAAATATATTATTGTTCTTTATATACAACGAGTATATATTATTAGTTTTTACTAGAGGTAGGAATATCAATGCATCCGTTAGATTTTTTTAGTAGATAACAAATGAATCAATGAGAGCAGAATTAAAATAGGTTGACTAAATTTTGTTAATGTATTTTTTTTTCCTATTAGAAATTGGATTTTGACACTTCTATTTTTTAATAATGCATCCATTCAATGTAAGTGGAAGGTCTTTTTCATGTTTTCACTACTACTTTACCTCCATAACATTATTTTATACCAAAGATTGGACTTCGATACTTTCACCTTTTAAATAATACTTTTGTATGGTACAATTTTAATAATATATTTTTATGGTTTATTCCTTTTGATTATAACATATTAAATAATAGAGTTTTATAGTAGTGTAAATTTATAATATCATAGAACCAACGGAAAATTCAAATACAATAAAAAACAAACCTAATGTCATGGTCATTATAGTAGCCTCAAAATTTTACAGTTTAATTTAGCTTAGTATAAAATAAACACCGTAATGATTTTCTCAAAATTCAACTAACACATTATTCTAACAATATTGTCCTAAACCAACTAATATATTACACATCTCACTGACAAGAATCCGATGCAATGCATCTCTTGTTTATATTATTAATTTGCAAAGATAACTTCCAATTTATAATAAAAGAGATGTCAATACATTCTTATATATGATATTTTTCTTTGGTTGCCTTTATGACCTGTTCTTCCATACTTCTTTTATCCAACATTAAATTATTTTTAACAATTTTTGACAAATGAAAATTATTTTCTATTTTATATTTGTAAATAAAAAAATATTTTAACAAATCCATTTTGAAATATGTATTATTGATAAACATTTTTTATTACCAACATACACCAAATATATATTGATGTTTTCATTATGTATATGAATGACTATCTTTTCAGAGTCCACACCTCAATATTCAATTATAGCTAAACATTGTAATTGTAATGGTCTAATTTTCGACATTCAAACATTGTGAAATTCCAAATGAGGTAAGTTCTCAAGGTTGGATTTAATTCTATAATAGAGAAATTAATCTTGCAACACTCTAATGCAAGAACCCATTTGATTTAGTACTTTGTCTAAGTAGTAATTTTTCATATTTACATAATGAAATATGATAAAAACATGTTTGTGTTTATTGATTGATTGATATAATGATCTTGATGGTATGATATTGATTTTGATTTTATTTCAAACCATAAAACATAGTTTGGTGTTGCCATAGAATATAGAAGATAATTTCACTTTACTGTAGACCATGACATTGGATTGGTTGTTGAAATGGTGGGAAAGGGAAACCTTTGAGTTTTCACCTTAGGGTTTGACACCTTTCCCAAATTCCATGGGGGATATGTAGACCTTGTGTGTAAGGATGGAAATGTAAAGATAGAATGGGGTTGATGGATTTGGACAAGGTAGGAGATTGACTTAAGCCTGAAAGGTGAGTTAACCAACCCTTGACCAAATATGGAAATATCCTAATAATGAAATGCAATGATCTAATTGACTTAATGATGCAAATTAGTGTTATGGTGTGAATACAAAAAATCTGAGGTCACAAAGGAAATTAGACAACAAAAACAAAAAGGAGAGGACACTGTGCACATGTGATATAAATTTCAGCTTGATTTGTTGGAATGTTGATTTTAGGGGCATCACTGTCTTACTAGGTATTTTTTAGATATGTTTTCATAGTCCTTTGATGTTAGATCCACACTTTTGTTTCCCATCTACAAATTTGTCGAATCACTGTCAGATATTTCTATATTTGAGTTTTCATGAGTTGTCAAGGCCTAGGATTCCAAATGCAATAATGAATAAAGTGTCTTCAAGCTTCCTTTCAATCCTCTTCAACTTGAGATCTAGACATTCACAAAGAGGAAATGTTGGGCAATTTTAGGGGCTTGCCTCAGTCAAACCCTGTGTAAGTGTTTCCACTTCCATAATGGCAATGTCAATGATAAATGGATAAATAATAGGAAGGAATGATGAAATCACAAAGTGTTGCAACTCACCACCCTTCAATGGCTTCCCTGAAGGACTGAAGTCATACACATCACTTCAAGGATTTTGGATCTTCTTTCTTGATTTGCTTGAATACTTGAATGCTTTGGAGACCTATGACAAGGATTAACCTTCACAAAACAATGAACATGAACAAACTCACATAAAATTTAACATGATGTTGGATCTTGAATTGTTGTAATATATCTCTAATGGTTGCTCTTGAATTCTCCTGATAATTGCTTGACCATAAGTTCTCCTTAATTATTTCTAGATTGCTCTTGTTAGATTTGAAATGATGCAATAACTAGGTATTTATAAGCTATTATTCTAATTTCTTGAAAATTAAATCTTGACAACCAACTTTAAATATTTGAATTTCAAATAATAAAATGCCAACACTGACATATTTGAATTTGGAGCCAAAATAGGGGGACATAGGTGCCCTAGGTGCTAGTGTCCTAGACCTATTTTCGGGGGTTTAAAGTGTCGAGGACAAAGTATTAAATGAGAGCATTTTTTTTATGCTTGTAAATTGTCGAAAGATATTTAAAATAAGTTGTGGAATGCATAATTTTGGAAATTAGGAGCTTAATTAGGTCCAATAACATAAAGGGGAGTAAAACATAATGTGAAATTGTCAAGGGGGAAAATTTGCGATGCTACAACTGTTACCATAAATCATGATATTAGGTTGGTGTTATCATAGACTAAAATATTGAGTTTAGCAATACTATAGTGAAATATCTAGAGCTACCACTTGGATCGGTTGCTTAAAAATACCATTTATTAGGATTAGGTTTTGTTCATCTTGCACATCTCAAAACATATTTTAATTGTATTTAATTATCGTTGTCAGTAAATAATGTTATGTCACCAAGGATCGTGGAGAGGGTAGACTTGGATACCTCCTCCTAGATGGTAGGAAAAATTGTTTATTATTATTTTATTCTCTCACATGTAATTTTAGTGGCATTTAAGTTAGGAGTTACATTCGAGAAGACATTAGAAATCATGTAAACATCAGAAAGTTAATATAAGGAAGTGTAAGAGGATCTTCTACAAATGGATCTTATGACATATATGGACAATGTTCTCATCAAGCATTTGTGATTGGATATTGCTCAATATGACTAATGATAAAACCTATGATGTTTATGACATATGAGTTGGTTGTAAGGTGCATGAGAGAAGTTACTATTTAGGCTGGTTGACCATTTTTGGTGAGTTGTGAGATATCCCATGATGGAGGTGGAAACCTAGATTTGGGTGAATGGTTTTGATCACTAGTTTTAGAATACCATTCATGGTATCTTGTATTCATATCTCCTATATATTAGTACTTTGAGATGGTAGTATTATGAGATTCTTTTACAAATCATTCAAATATTGTTATACTATCAGAATAGTAGAACATAAAGAGATGCATATTGTGTTGATGTAACTATTTTTAGGATTAATACAAGCTCATGTCTCTTGGGGTGTGGAGTTTTTTCCTAGAAGGGTTTCTCCACGTAAATACTTTGTTTTGGTTTTGTATTTGCTTCCACCACCAATTTCTATTTCATCTTATGATCTATTAGAGTTAAGTAATTTGGATGGATTAAAGAGCAATATTTCTCATTGATTGTTGTTAGAGTAAATAGGATAATCACCTAATTAATTAACTAATCATTAATTAATTAGGTCCCCTTTTTTACTTTATTATACTTAAGCTAAAATTATGAAGTGTTTTTCTATTTTTAGGTCATGCATTTTTGGTCTCATAGCATAAGATGAGAACAATGGTCATGATCTAATTTAATCCTCACCTAAGGTTTCATTTAGGGTTGCTTTTTGATTTTTCCTTTTATAAGAGTTCATTATTATATATTATAGTCATTTCATTAATCAATTATTGAGAAGCCTATTTTAGTTATTTTTTTGAATCAATTCAATTCTCAAGGTTGCATAGCAAAATCAATTGCTTTTTCTCTTCATGTGATAAATGTTTTAGTTGTATGTGAATTTTAAAAGTTGTGGACTTCAACAATCAACTCCAACATGGTATCAAAGTTATCTATTAGCTTCCAACATGGTATTAAAGAGCCAAAATTATGACTTCATAACCCTTGTTTGAGAGATTCAACCTTGAAGAAAAAATTGGTGTATCTTTCATAAAATGGACATATTTTTGTGTCCAACATGCCCAAAAATCCTAAGATCACCTATTCAAATGCCAATAACCAAGCTGTTGAAAAAAAATATTTTTTAGGGTTGTACAAATTTTGAGGTAAAATTCAATACGATTGTATGGATCTGTATAGTCATACCATGATTGTACTTCACCATACAATTTATGTTGGAGCAACCAATATTTGCTTGCAAACTCAAAACAGTCCACAAATGAACATATGCAAAATGAGAAAATATCATAAGCATGCAACATGTAAATATACAAATGAGCCTTTCTTGTAAAGGCAAAAAAGAAGAGGTGAGAAGGTAAGAGTCAAACTTTGACTACCCCTCCAAGTCTGCAAAAATTGCAAGACTCTATGGACAAGTGTTGGGACACTCAAGGTGAGTCTACATGAGGTGAGATAAAATTCTAGATAACCTCTAAGTGAGCTTAAGAGTAGTGTGAATAGGACTCTACTAAATAGACTAAAAACTAACTAGTTTGATAATATCTCTTTTCACACTAACACCCCCATCAAGAGATACTTAGGGAGTAAGCTAAGCACTAAAAAGATGAGTCTTGGCGACAAGGTTTGATAAGGTGCTCATGTACAATAACGATTTCTCACAAATAGAGAAAACGGAGAAAACCCAATGGGAACAAAACTCCTCTTCAAAAGAGAGAAAGAGAAGGATAAGACCTCTTGAAAAGATGTCCCATGAAGATAGGAACATGACGATGAACTCCTGAAGCATGTTGAAGTTGTAAACTATGCCGAAGATGGATTGGTGTCTATTGGAATCAACAAACCTCTAAGAAATGTAGATCAAGATAAGATATACATGACACTACATGAGTGAACATATAGAACACTACTCAACCATGAATACACAAATGAAACAAAGACAATCAAACTCTGTGAAGTTGAAGATGTAGATAGTACTATGATTTTGGAGTATGATCAATAAATGCACAAGTGACATGTAGTACACTACTAAAATGTACATCATAGTGCTCTACATAAGTACAAAATCTCACAAAATATGATCCAATTAAATAATTCCCCCATATGAGAGATAAAGATAGAAGGTCTATGAGGCCCCCTAAAAATTAGAAGTTTCCTCCACTACTTCATTGAAACCAAGGAAGCATTAGCATAACACTATGATAATTCCCCCTTAATGCTGAAGAGGAAGAGGTATAGGCAGATCAATTGAAATTGGGCATAAAAGTGTGCATAAGAATGTAGACCCAACATCAGGTCCAAATAGATGTATAAGAAACTGAAAAAGGGTGTGCATCAAGGCACACATGCATGAGGCGAGAATGACAAGGATCCATTGTTGTGATGAAAAATTCGGGCACTACACAACCCTCCATTACACTTTATAATTTAGTGTAAGTACAAAATTCCCTTCCTAAGGAACACATATTCAGTTGTTGTGACACTTTATATGAGTGTATTTAAAAGCTTTATTTTCTATTTTGAGTTCTTACAAGTTTATGTCATGAGGTGGAAAATGAAGAAATATATGCCTTTCAAACCTCAAGAAAATAACAAAAATAGAAAATGAAAGCCCCTATTATTCAAATAATAACCCCCTCTAAAATGATACAGTGATATGACACTTTATTTTAGTGCATTATAGATTCCACAAAGTGGATTTGATGTAAAAATCCAAGAGATATACTCAAAATTTAAAATTTTGAAACATATTCATGAAAAATTAACATCATCACTGCATAAAGCTCAAAAAATCATGCAAGTAAAAAAATGAGGCCCAAAAAAGAGTCTGTATGAGCCCAAATGAGCCCTATGAAGTTCCATAAACGAGAACTGTGCATGGTGTCTTATGAAAATATATACATCATAATGCAAAAAAAATATATACCAATTGTAGAGGAGATTTGATACCCTCAAGACAAAGAGGTCTCGAGGAGAAAATGGCCCTTAACTGCCTTAAGGAACAAAGCTCAGGTGACAAAAGGGGGAATACAAGTGAGTTTTCTTATATTTTATATTTTATATGGAATTAAAGGATGAGAGTTTTAGGGGCCGAAAGAGCAGGCTTCAAAGGTCTTGTGAGAAAATTGACAGGTCCTTGGCCAAGGATGACAACGCGACATGTGAATGTCTATATGACATGTTGTAGTCTCGTAGAATCTGAAAATAAAGTTTACTAATAGAGACAACGAAGAGCCTACTAAATATCCAATGACTAAAATCTCAAAGTTGTACTATATTAACATTATAACAATAATATGCATGAACTTAATGAGATTAAACAAAAATAACGGTAATGAAAAGGGAGAGAAAAAACTTACAAGAGATCCATGAATTAAGCCTCCCGCAAAGCTCCAACTTTAAAACTTGCACACACGAAAACATGAAAATGGTTCGGGTTGTTTTAGGGGTTTTCCTTAGTCAAATCCCCGGATAGGTGTTCCCACCTCCAGGAATAGCTAGATAGATAGAAAAATAAATAGACAATAGATAAGATAGAAGTAATAGACAAGTTAGAATGACAATATATTATCAAAATAAAGACGATAATGCAATAGAAATATTACGATTACTCTCCTTTGGCAAATGAGAATGTTGAAAGGAAGAGCATGCAACCTTCAAGCTTGTATAGGATGTGTTAAGAGAACCAAAGTGCTGGTGTAGAGAGAAAAGAAGCAAGAAAGCTGGATAGACTAAGAGAATGAGTGTGAAGAGAGTGAAAAGAATGAGGCAGAGTGAGTGAGAGATCAAATAGAAAGGATAGAATGAATGATAGATTGAATAAAATGGAGAAAAGGCATGCAAAGGGATGTTTTCGGTGTTTCTACAAGCTGCAGAGGCATTCTGATTCACAAGCAAGTGAGAACTGTAACGTCTCAATGACTACACAGTCAAGAATCTTTTTGGGATGTTCATGTGGTGCATAGACATCTGTATGTCGTGCAATAGTCCATGGGAAAAGTTCACTTAAATGACCAAAAATGAAGGGGTTAAAGGCACAATTAAGGTTAGGTGAAGGGGACATTAGATTATCAAATTTAATTATTTTAAAGGGGAGGCTATGGAATGCAGAATTTCATAGGATGTAATTTTCGACATTACATTTTTCCCCCATTTTAGCAAGCATATGTATTCTAACAGATGTGAGCTAAAGTACATAGAAAGATATTTAAGAGAATACACCCAAGATGAAGAGGAAAAAAGTATTCTCTCCTACACAACTGACTGCAATCTCACCACAAACATGCTAGCTGCAAAAAAACACGTTAGGTGAAAAAGAAAAAATAGACATGATTAAATTTGACTAGACAAGAGACAACACTGACAGGCATGACTAGCAAGTTGCACTATTCTAGAGACCATACAATAAGAAAATATAAAGACACGTGATAGAAGCAAACCCCACAAAGGAGGATAACCCCTATCACAAAAAAAATGAGTGATAAAAACAAACCCCACAAGGAGAACCCCTATCACAAAAAGATGAGATCATAAGAAAAGTCTAGTCAGGTTGTCCCCAAGCTAGATGACAAGATTAAGTGACATCAATATTTTTAAGACATATTTTTGAAAATATAGAAAGAGATAGGAAAATAATTAGATATGATAGCCCTCCCTTAAAATGATGTGTGCTACGTAAAGGAGCATGTCATTCTAAGGAGAAAAGAGAGAGAGATGTTGTGGCATGACATACATAGCGAGATGTATTTGTTGCAAGTATGCTACAGGTGTTTTCATTGATGTCAACAATTGGTCATTGATGTCAACCCCTAGTATTTGAGTTGTTGGTGGTGCTGTCAATACTGGCACTAGTGTGGATATGTTGTTGGAAATCTCTGATATTGTAGATGGGGAGATTGTTGGTGTTGTAGATGATGTAGATATGATGAGAAGGTGTTTATGGTGTTGTTGATGCAACTGGTTCACTTGGTTTCCAAGTGCTTTTGAGAAAATTTGAATAAAAGAGTGCAATGTGATAGAGGTGTGTTCTATGTTGTGTTCCATATTTATTCATGGTTAAAGATATGCTTGTGTGATTTGGATGTGATGATCAAAGGTGTTATATCTAGAGTTCCAGGATCTAGATCGTGCAGCAGTGGAAGGTGTGTTTGATAGTACGTTTGTATATGAAGAAGGTTGTATGGTAGATGGAATTGCTCTGCATTTCTCTACATTGTTGTTTCCTAACTTACAGATTTGGGAACATGCTTATATTGTCTGTATTTATCTTCCCTTGGAGTTTTTGGTGTGTAGTTGCTTCACAAGTTTAGTTCTTATGATGGAGTTCAATGGTAGTGCACCTTGATGCGCAAGATGAAAGTAATCTTTGTTTTAGGTGGTTGTGGAAGTGTTGCAATGTAGTATGTTGATGTTGGAATATTCTTGGACATCATGTGGTGTTGTTGTGTGGTCCACATGTTGTTTTTGGACTTGGAGAGGTGTGTATGTGGTCGCTTGTTAGTGTTAGTGCAGGTCTGGTCAACCTGGTGTGCTAGCACTAATTGTGGAGGATGTTTGTTGTTTATGGAAGCATGGTGATGTGTGTTGATGTAGATTTGGGTCCTAGTTAACCATTGGCATGGTTTGATTTCACTTATTTCCACCACGAAAGTGTTTGGTGTCGACCTATTTTGGTGTTGCACATTTGAGGTGCATACGTTTCATTGAGGCCAACCTAATTGAGATTTCTTAGGTCGCGGATAGTATAAATACAAGGTGAGTTATGGGAGATTCTAAAAGGTGTGCAAATGATGCGAATGTGATCAAGTGTGGTGATTTGAGTGCGAGCTTAAATTCCTATGACTTCAGATGCAACGAGAAGGTGTCTACATTTTCAATGTGCTTGAAGTCACTAGAGACAGTGAGCCAAAGGTTGCAGATGGTGCAAAGTTGCAGTGGTGGATTTTCCTGTTGCTCTGAGATAGTGAACCTCTTTGTAATAGTCTCTTCTTTCTTCTTTTCTAGGCAGTGAGCCCTTGGTAGTGAGTCTAATTGTTTTCATGTTGTTATTCATATATATATATATGTGAGCTAATCCTCACCGTGGTTTTTCCCTACTTAGGATTTTCCACGTAAATATGATGTTCTCTTATGTATAGTCATGTTTTCATTACTATTTCACATGTTTACATTTTTCTAATGCTTAATGTGGGTTTAAAGTTTGATAACAGTTTGAAAGTTGTTGAGGGATTGAATGTTTTAATGTACAACCGATTCACCCCCCTCTTAGTTGTCCTATGCATCTAACAATTGGCATTAGAGTGTGGTTCCTTGGAGAAATATTAACCACTTGAGGTAGATCTGGATGGTGGACAAGAAGGGTGTCAAAGCTCCTATGTTCAACATAATGAATTATGCTTATTGAAAAGCCAAGATGGAATCCTTTTTGGTCTCTCTTGGATCTGGTGTTTGACAATTGATTGAAAAAGGGTATACTATGCCTGCTACGAGTCAAACAAATGATGAAATCATGGATTATGAGAACAATGGAAAAGCAAGAAATGCTATATTGTGTGGACTTTTTGATTCTAAACTTGGAAAAGTGATAAGTTTGAAAAATGCAAAATAGATCTGGATAAAGTTGGAGAGTATTTATGAAGGAGATGACAAAGTCAAGCAAGTGAAGATGCAAAATTACAAAGCCAAATTTGAAGCCCTAAGGATGTCTAAAGATGAAGATATTACAACGTACATGCTCAGAGTGGATGAAGTTGTTAATGCCGTCAATGGTCTTGGTGGTAAGCTGGAAGAAAGCGAATTTGTAAAAAAGGTATTAAGAACTCTTCCTAAAATTATAATTCTAAAGTTTCTACTAGTGAGGAAGCTCATAATTTAGATCAATATTCCAAAGATCAAATGTTTGGTGCTTTAATTTCTTATGAATTGAAAGAGTTTGGTCAAGATGCTACAAAGAAAGAATCCGCTTTTAAAGTCAGCAAGAGAGAGAAGGATGATGAATTAGATCCAGATGATCTTGATGAGGTGGAAGAAAATTTTCTAAGGAGATTGGATATAGACAATCACATAGGTAAGTTACCCTTTAAGAAAGATAGGTCATTATGCTTCTAAATGTCTAATCAAAGTTGCAAATGACAAACATAAGGATCATAAAGGAAAATTTTTCAAGAAGAATTATTATGTTGAAAAAGACAATGGTGTATTTGATGATGACAATGATGAATGCTTGTTCATTGCTCTAGATGTTGGAACTAATTCTACTAATTTTGAAAGATGTGTGAAGGAAAGTGCTCCAAAAACATGACATAACATTAAAGGAACTATGGTGACTAATTTTCATGCAAGAGAGGAATGGAACTACTGGATAATTGATAGAGGATGTTCAAATCATATGACAAGTGATAAGAGTAATTTTGTTAAACTTAAAAAGTATGATGGTGGTCTTGTTAAGTTTGGTGATGATACATCTGTTAAGATCTATGGAAAAGGTTCAATTAGATTTGATTGCAAGCATAAAACAAATGATGTTCTTTATGTCAAGGGTCTCTAACAATCTTCTTAATGTAGGAAAAATGTGTAGTAGAGGATATAATTTGGTGTTTCAGGATGTTGGTTGTGAAATTAGGAAAGGAAGGTTTGAAACTTTGGTTGCTGTAGGGACAAGGACATAAGGTAATGTTTATCAACTCAAAGGTAGTGGTGCTAAGTGCTTTATGTATCAAATCAATGAAAGATGGATATGGTATAGAAGAATGGGTCACATCAATTTTTACAACCTAGAAAAGATCAACTCTACTGATGCATTGTGAGAGATCTACCAAGAATTACAGAGCCTATCAATGCAATTTTCAAGGAGTGTCAATTTGGAAAGAAAACAAAAAAGAGGTTTAAGACTAAAGAATACTCTACCGCAAAAACTTTGGAGTTAGTGCATACAAACCTATATGGACCTAGCAGAATAAGAAGCTCTCATGGTGACAAGTATTTTATGTTGTTGATTGATGATTATTCTAGAATGACTTGGGTAACATTTCTCAAAGAAAAAATAGAAGCTCTAGATAAGTTTAAAGCATTTAAATCTATGTTTGAGAATGAAATGGATCTAAAAATCAAGTGCTTGAAGTCTGATAGAGTTGGTGAGTTTACTTCAAATGAGTTCAATAGTTTTTTATGAAGATCATGGAATAAAGAGACAATTATCAGCCCCTAGGACTCCTCAATAGAATGGAGTTGTGGAGAGAAAGAATAAAATAGTTTAAGAAGCAACAAGGATTGTGATGAAAGAAGCAAATCAACCAGATGTATATTGAAGAGAAGCTATTCATACTTTAATATACATACTTAACAGAGGTCAAGAAAGAGTGAATAGTTGAAAGACTCCCTATGAGTTATGGTATGGAAAACCTCCTACTGTGAAATATTTCAAAGTGTTTGGAAGTAAATGCTATATTAGAAGAGATGAAGAAAACTTAGGAAAGTTTGATACAAGATCTAATGAAGAATATTCCTTGGATACTCTACAAGAAGCAAAGCATACCAATGCTATAATAAAAGGTTGAAGAATATTGTTGAAAGTACAAGTGTCAAAGTGGATGAAGAACCACATTAGATTTCTGTATTGATAAAAGGATATGAATCTGATGAATCCCCTTGCAGTGAAGAAGAAAAGGAAGAAGAGAAAGAAAAAGAGATGACATTTGAAGAGGAAGAAGCTCTGGAAAATATCTCTAAGACTCCTAAGTATGTGCAAAAGAACTATTATGAAGATCAAATCATTGAAGATAAGAGAAAATGTGTGTTGACAAGAAGAACAACTGCTATGATAGAGGAACAAGTAAAAATTTTACTTTCAAAAGTAGAACCTAAAATAGTAACTGAGGCATGCAAAGATGATAAATGGATCAAGGCTATGAAAGAAGAGTTGGAACAAATTGAGAAGAATTAGACTTGGGAATTGGTCCCAATACTAGCAAATAAGAATGTAATAGGAACTAAGTGGGTTTTCAGGAACAAGTTGAATGAGGATGGAAAATTTGTCAGAAATAAGGCTAGACTTGTGTGTAAGGGCTATTCACAAGTGGAAGGAATATATTTTGAAGCTTGAATTTTGCTTTGGTGGCAAGGATGGAAGCCATTAGAATGTTTTAATTTTTGCAGCACATAAAGACTTCAAGATATTTCAGATGGATGTCAAGTATGCATTCTTGAATGGTGAGTTAGAAGAAAAGGTATACATTGAACAACCAAAAGATTTTCAATTATCAGATGATGTTGATTGTTAGGATTCAAGAAAATTGGAGCAATAAACATTTAATTATATGCAGATTAAATAACCTAGAAATAAAAATGAAGAATAACACAAAAGAGATCAACACAAAAATTTAATGCGGTTCACCCAATATGGGCTACATCCATAGAAACTTAGCCACCCAATGATTTTATTATCTAGTACAAAAAAAATTACAATCTCATGAATTACACACACCACAACTTACATCCCAGCCGCTTATAACAAGTTTTTTGGAAGCTTCCAGAATTAGGGTTTTACAAAGTCATTTTTCCACATGACGTGTTAGCAAGGAAACCTTGATGTGTTAACAGGGAAAAACCTTGACAGGGAAGAACCCTGGTGAGGATATGTTACGAGTGTACAATATTTCCATATACCAACAATCTCCCACTTGGAGACTGATCAGGCTTCACACCAAACAATCTCCCACTTGGAGATTGATCCTGGACGACACCGCTGCACTTTCAACTCCCATTGGATTAGAGGTCTGGCTGGTTTCTTATGTCCACCATTATCAGTTGTGATGGCCAATGAAAACTGATGAGGACATTAGTTTCTCCTGTGTAACCACCTTTGTGAACATATCTGTAGGATTCTCACTTGTGTGAATTTTCTCTAGCTTCAACTGCCCATCCTCCAAAACTAACTGGATGAAGTGGTATCTGAGTTGTATGTGCTTAGTTTTTGAATGCAGAGCTGAGTTATTAGCAAGATGAATGACACTCTAGCTATTAGTGTACAAAGGGATATATTCTTGTTGTTGTCCCAATTCCTCTAGAAAATGTTGTAACCAAATCATCTCCTTGCTGGATTCTGTAGCAACAACATACTCAACTTTAGTGGTTGAAAGCGCAACAACCTTTTGCAGTCTTGAAATCCAACTAACTGCAATACCTCCTATAGTAAAAACATACCCTGTAGTACTCCTGCTATCAATATCACCCACCATATCAGAGTCAACATATCCTTTTAGACCAAAATTTGTTCCTCCAAAACAAAGTTTCTTTGAAATAGTACCTCTCAAACATCAGAGAATCCATTTTACTGCATTCCAATGTTCCATTCTCGGATTGCTCATATACCCGCTCACAACTCCCATTGCCTGTGCAAAATCTAGCCTTGTGCATACCATTGCATACATCAAGCTACCAACTGCTGATGCATATGGTATCTTAGATATTTTTTCTTCCTCCTCTGGTGTCTTTGGACACATCTCCTTAGTCAACTTAAAATGAATAGGAAAAGGTGTACTAACTGCTTTTGCATCTTGCATGTTAAACCTTTTCAACACCTTCTCTACACTCACTTTGAGACAATTTTTTTTTGTCTTGTCCTGTGTGATCCTCATACCAAGAATTTGTTTTGCTGCACCCATATCCTTCATAGCAAATGAATTTTCTAATTTCTACTTAAGTTCATTAATATGCTGCATGTCAGACCTGACAACAAGCATGTCATCAACATAAAGCAATAGGATAATATAGTTTCCATTATCCAATTTCTTAAAATAAACACAATAATCAAAATGACATCTTTTGTAAGCTTGTTTAGCCATAAAACTATCAAATTTCAAATACCGTTGCTGAGGTGCTTGCTTCAACCCATACAAACTCTTCTTCTTTAACCTGCACACAAATTCCTCCTTAACCTTGACCTCATATCCCTATGGTTGTTGCATGTATATTTCCTCTTCCAAATCCCCAAGGAGAAATGTTGTTTTCATATCTAGTTGTTCACGATGCAAGCCTTCTACATAGCTACACGACTTAGAATAGTTCTAATAGAAGTCATCTTTACAATCAAAGAAAATATTTCATCAAAATCTATACCTTTTTTTTTCTTCTGCAAAACCTTTTACCACGAGTCTGGCCTTATATCTTTTCTTGCCTCCATCTTCTTCCTTCAACTTGTAAATCCATTTATTTGTTGGTGCTCTTTTACCTACAGGAAATTGGACTAAGTCCCAAGTCTGATTCTGTAACAAGGAATTCATTTCCTCTTTCATGCCTTGTTCCTACTGCATTTTGGTATCTGCCTCCATTGCTTCTTCATAACCTTTAGGTTCACCAGAATCAGTTAATAATATAGAATATAATGATGGATAAAATATTTTTGAAGGTCTAGTTATCCTTGTAGAACGTCTAACACCTTGTTGGAGTCTGTGGGATAACTTGTTGTTGACTGGAATCTCATCTAGTACCACATATCCCTTTTTGGTCTATCCATGCTTCTTTTCCTATAGCTGATCCTTATACATGACCTTCTTATTGAATATAACATATTTTCTCCTAATGATTTTATGATTTTCATAATCCCATAACCAAGAACCAAATTCATTTACTCCATATCCAATGCAGGTACATTTTTTAGACTTAGCCTCAAGCTTGGTTCTATTTTCAATATCAACATGGAAAAAAGCTTCACAACCAAAGGTTTTCATAAACGAATAGTTTACCTTTTTACCCGTCCATGTCTCCTCTGGAATTCCACCATACAAAGGATTTGAAGGTCCCTATTTATTAAATAAATGGTGGTATGTACAACATCTGCCCAAAACTGTAAGGGTAGTCCAACATGTAATCTCATGCTCCTTACACACTCCATAATTGTCCTATTCATCCTCTCACACACACCATTTTCTTGTGGGGTTCCAAGAACCATTTTCTGCCTATGGATTCCATTATATGAACAATAATTTTCAAATTCTTTGCTGCAATACTCGCCTCCATTATCAAATCTGAGACACTTCAACCTTTGTCCTGTCTCATTCTCAACCAAAGCTTTCCACTTTTTAAAAGTTTCAAATACTCTTGATTTTTGTTTTAGGAAATACACCCATGTTTTCCTAGTTGCATCATCAATAAAAGTAACATAATAGAAAGAGCCACCAAGAGAAGATACCTGAGCAGGTACCCATACATCTGAATGCACAAGCTCTAATTTCTCACTCTTCTTCTCTTTCCCAACTTTGAGAAATCAGACTCTTTTCTATTTTCCATAAACACAATTTTGCAAAACTTCAAGTCAATCTGCTTTAGACCTAGCAGCAACTTTTTGGAGTGAAGGACCTTCATCCCTTTCTCACTCATGTGCCCAAGTCTATGGTGCCACAATTATTTTTTTGTCCCTGCAACAAGTGCTCTAACTATCTTAGTAGCAACTGTTTCTGTAGTAGCTAAGGTAGAATAAGTATTACCAATACACAAATACAATGTGCCTACATTTTCACCTTTAGATACTATTAATGCACCTTTAGTGATCTTCCAGACTTTGTCTGTAAAGGTAACTATGCAACCTTCACTACTGAGTTGTCCTACAAAGATTAAATTTCTTCTCAAATTTGGAACATGCCTTACCTCTTGTAGCAACCATTCATTTCCATTTTGTAGCTTGATTTTTATTTTTCCTTTTCCAACAATCTGGCAGGGTTCATCATCACCCAAATATACCTATCCAAAATCACCTTGAACATAATCTACAAAATATTTCCTATGGGGTGTGGCATGAAATGAAGCGCTTGAATTTATTACCCAAGAATCATTAACATTATCTAAACATAGAATTAAAGCATCTTGCAATTTATTACTTGCAACATTACTTCCTTACTGTCATCATGTTGTCTGTCTCCTTGTTTTCCTTTTCAAGACCAACAATCCTTCTTCAAGTGTCCTGGCTTTCCACAGTGCCAACAATCCATTTTTCCTCTAGACTTAGATCTGCCTTTCTTCAACTTCCCTTGTGACTTCCCATGATTTGTTGGGATTTTTCCTCTCTCCTTTGTTCTTCCCTTGTTCTCTACAGTCAAAGCATTACCTGATGTTGGAGTCTCACCTGTGCTTTTCCATCGCATTTCCTTGCTAAGGATAACACCAACAACATCATCAAATTTCAATGCATTTGAACCAGAGATAGAGTTACTTACTGCAGACACATAAAATTGACCTAGGCCTGCAAACTTTATTTTTCTCCATATTTCTTCTCAACATAATTAAAATATTTAAATTGTCCTATAGTCCAAATTTAACTATTAATTAAATAATTCTCGATTATTTAATTAATTCATATCTCTTATTCCTCCTGACTATTTAAATAGATAAATTACATTTATCTTATTTAATTATGTCGCTAATTTCTTATGTCTCTCTATAATTAAATAAAATTTTAAATTTATTTAATTATTATTTGTCTACTATTTCCTCCTGATTATTTAAATAAATAAACTTTATTTATTTATTTAAATATGTCATTAATTCCCTATCTTCTTATAATTAAATAAATTCCTATGATTTATTTAATTATTTTCCACCTTATCCATTTTCTCCATAATTAAATAACTATTATTAATTATTTAATTATCTTATTGATTTTTTCTTCTAATTTTAAATAAAGTCATTTATTTAAATTCCCCACTTTCCATTTTCCCACCAAGTAAATAATTTGAAATAATTATTTACCGTCACATGACCCCACCGCTCTTGAATTAAATTAATTTTTAATTCAAAAGGTCAACATCACCTCTTGAACCAAATAATTTTAAATTCTTATTTGATTCTCCAATAGCTTCATTTTTTGTACCCAATATCTTCTTGTCACATGCATTCTTGACCTTTGATTTGATTTTCCTAAAATAAAATCTCAGCCCTTCATTTCAAACTTTTCCCTAACCCTAATTGCTAGTTGTCACATGCAATTTCAGCCTTTGATCTTAGGGCTTTGCCAAAATTTCAATCCTGGCCATTTATCCAAAATTGAATTTTCTATAAAAAGGCAATGACAACCTCATTTTGTCACTTCATGCTTGAGATATATCATGCTTGCACATTCACACTTCATGTTTGCAATTTCTAAGTGCACTTGCAATTTTGAGTCAAATCCTTCAATATTTGCTTGAGTCTTTGTCCTAGGTCTTTGTTGCTCCTTAAAATCTGAGGGTAAATATAATTTTACAGCAAATGGAGAAGGGCAATGAAGGTTAATCATGGAGGGCATGAAGGCTGTTTGGTGAAATTGTTTTATGCTATTTTCCTCCTTTGTGCTTCATTGTTTAGCTAGGGTTTGTTTTATGCATTTTTTTTTCATGCTAACCTATATTTTTACCTTAGTTACACTTACAACCATTACCAATCTATTCCAGCTTTTTGGAAAAGAACATAAAACCAAGAGAGCCCTCACCTCTTTATCAAAATTTACTTTTATAGAAGTTAACCGACTGGTAATTGTATTAAACTCATTTAAATAATTTGTCATAGATCCACCTTCAATCATTTTTAGATTAAACAAATGCTTCATGAGAAATACCTTATTTGAGGCTAAGGGTTTTTCATATAATTTAGCCAAATGTTCCATTAGATCCATTGTTTTCTTTGCTTCTATTATATTGAACACCATAGATGGTGCCAGGCACAACCAAATGGTTCCCAGTGCCTTTCTATCCGCAATCTCCCATTCTTCATCGGAGATATAGCAACCTTTTCTTTGTTTTTCCTTGCAATGTTCGCTACCATAGATCCTTTTGAAATAAATAAATCTTCCATCTACATCTTCCATCATTGATAATTTTCACGTTGAACTTCTCAACCTTTGGGGAATTTGCTTTCTCCCCATCGCACTCCACTCAAATCTAGAGGTTTCCTCAAACAATCAATCAACAAAAATACACATGGGTTTCCATACCAATTGTTAGATTTTAAAGATCGTGAGCAATAAAATTGCCAACAAATTATATGTGCATTTAAATAACTCTGAAATAACAATGAAGAATAACACAAAAGACATCAACACAAAAATTTAACGTGGTTCACCCAATATGGGCTACATCCATAGAAACTCAGCCACCCAATGATTTTATTATCCAAGTAAGAAAAAATTACAATCTCATGAATTACACACATCACAACTTACATCCCAACTGCTTATAACAAGCTTTTTGGAAGCTTCCAGAATTAGGGTTTTACAAAGTCATTTTTCCACATCATGTGTTAGCGGGAAAATCTTGAGGTGTTAACGGGGAAAAACCTTGACAGGGAAGAACCTCGGTGAGGATACGTTATGAGTGTATAGTATTTGCATGATTAGTCACCACATACCAACAACTGATATGGCCTATAGGTTGAATAAGGCATTGCATGAAATCAAATAGGCTCCTAGAGCTTGGTATGCAAGGTTGGATAAGTACTTGTTGCAACAAGGATTTAGAAAAGGTACTATAGATAACAACCTTTACTTCAAGGTTGAGGGAGAACAATCTTGATTGTGGTAGTGTATGTGGATGACATTATCTTTGGAGGAAATGAAGGTATTTTCAAGAGGTTTACAAATGAGATGCAAAAAGAGTTTGAGATGTCAATGTGTGGGGAGATGAATTTCTTCCTTGGATTACAAATCAGTCAATCAAAAAAAGGTATTTTCATTTCTCAATCAAAGTATGTTAAGGAAATGTTGAATAAGTTTGGAATGGAGGATTCTAAACCAGTGTGTACTCCTATGGTTACTAGTTGTAAATTGAACAAGAATGATGAATCTCCTAAGACAAATTAGAGCAAGTATAGATCAATGATTGGTGGACTGATATATCTAACTGCTACTAGACCCAATACCATGTATGTAGTATGTCTTGTGGTGATATTTCAAGAAGATCTCAAAGAATCACATGTTGTAATAGTTAAAAGGATATTTAGATACTTGAAGGGCACTCTAGATTTTGGTTTATGGTACCCGGGGATACTGATTTATCCTTGAGTGCATATACATATGTAGATTGGGAAAGTAGTATAGCTGAAAAAATAAGTACAAGTGGAGGTGCTTTCTTTCTTGGAAGCAAGTTGGCTTCTTGGTTAATTAAGAAGCATGATTTAGTGCCATTACTACAAAGGCATAATATATTGCAACATCATGTTGTACACAGGTGTTATAGAAGAAGCAAACATTGAAGGATATCAGAGTATCATATGTTGAACCTATTTCTATCTTGTGTGATAATACAAGTGCTATCAATATTTCAAAGAACTCAGTAATGCATTCAAGAACAAAACATATCTCTATCTGGTATCAATTTCTAAGAGAAAAGTTTGTAGAGAATGAGGTGAAATTGGAGTATGTGCCTATAAAGGATCAAGTTGTAGATATTTTTACAAAGGCTCTTCCTAAAGATACTTTTGAGTATCTCCACTAGAAGTTAGGGGTTTGTTAGGTCTCAAAAATGCAGGTTGTAAATCCTAAGAGGATTCTAGGCTCTATGATCAGACTTACAACATTTTTGGTCTAACAAATAGAGTTAACCTAAGTGGTTGATGACTCCTTGCACTTTAGGCTTTGCTAAACCTAGGCAGGTGAACCTTGATAACTAATGCATATCTAAGAATTGTGTGACGTAGTTGGATTTAAGGATCTATCCACAGTTACATGAAATGTCAAATAGATGAAGGCTTATTAGCTACTCCTACTCCTAATATTGAAATTTGAAATGTGAATGTATAAATAAGATTTTGTAGGGGCGGGGGCCCTAGCTTAATTGGCTAAATATTTCCTGTTGCAGGAGGTTTGTCATGAGGTCTAGTCTCCCCCACCCCCATGGTATTGAAGGGCGTGTTGTGCCAGCGCCGCCAGTCACGTTAAAAAGTTTACCAAGCACACTGTAGTTTATAGGGGGTCATGCTACCCGATTCTTGCAGTCTAAAAAAAGAAAAAAAAAAGATTTTGTAAATTTTTGTAATGAGATGGGTATGTGACCAGTGCCTAATTATTTTGGGTTAATGGAGTGAAGAGGTGAATGATATGTGTCTAACTTATTGGATGCAATTCAAATTGTTTGGCACTTGTGACTGTTTATACCTTGTATAAACATGTGAGAATGTAACTACCAGACACTTCTTATCGATCCAAATGATTCTTTTCAGGTTACTATGATTAATTAATAGGAATTTTAATCCCTTTAAAGGAACTGGTTAACTAAAACACACAAAAGCAGCAAGTGTGCCCTGACAAATCAAATATACTTCTGATTTGAATACCAAGATAGAATCAAACTGGAGGCAGTATGATAATTTTATCGATTATAGAGCTCTTCTTATTGATCCAAATGATAATTCCAGATTACTGTGACTTATTAAAATGATTTTTAATTATTTTGAAGAATCCAATTAATTAAACAACACAAGAACAACAAATGTGCCTTGATAAATTGAGCTTGACACACCAATTTAAATAATAAGAAAGCACCAAACTGGAGACAGCCAAATAATCATATACTATCAACAAATAATTGACACCATAATTTTACCACCTAGTTAAAACTTCTTCTCCATTTGTATTTACTTCAAAAAATGGTACATTGTATAACAAAAGTCTTTTATGCTGTAAAATATATATGCTACTATGACTGCTATTCTATTGATAATCCTAATCTAATATATTTTTTAAGCTAGCCTTGGTTTCCCTTATATATATGGGAAGCTACAAGCTTCAGGCCTTTACAAAATGTGGCGTTGTTTCTTAACTAAAATACTAACAACTTTATTAGACATAAAAAAGAAAAACTAAAAAGTCCGCAACAATCTATGATGCACTACGATATGTTAATCTTCATCAGGTACCTATGATCACTGAAGATCTGTTCAAGGTCCATACTCCATTATAAGGCATTAGATGATTGTGAGACTTTTTTGAGCCCTATTTCTCATTTTTTTTTAGCGATAAACAAGTTATCTTTAGACAAGTGCTCGATGTATCTTGTTTTGGCATATGTATCAGTGTTGCTAATGATATCTTTCATGGAATATTCGAGAGAAAAATTCCATCCCAATTGTTTATGTGTCTTCTCCATCACCCTCTCTTCATCGTTGATTTCATCAAGGGACATTGGTAAATACTGAGCGATTTCATCCTCCCATACATCTTGTTCCTTCAATTCCCCTACATCATTAAAGAAGTTTGGTAAATCCATACTCAAAGATTGGTTGAAGTCGCTAAGTTCTTGTGTCAGTATGGTGTGGAAATTATCATGCATCTTCATCAATTCTTTGTACTCCTGAAACACCTGCTCACCAATATTCTCCTTGGATTTTATTTGTTCTTCTATTTCTTTCATTATGTGATGTAATCTATTATGTTCTTCATAGGCTGCAAATGTCTTATTGTAGATAACCTAGACCTTATCAATTTTCTTGAACATCTTCTCAAATATTTTTCTTACCAACTCTGAAGCCATTTCAAATTTAGTGTTCTTTAATTCCTTTATTAATTCATCATTTTTTTGCTAAAGCATTTCATACTTTTGCTTCCAGTACATGATTTTAGACATAACTTCAAGTACCTTTCTTTCATAATCTATCAATGGGAAATAAAGGCCAGAGGAGGAAGGAAAATTTGTATTTGTAATTAATCACATCTTGTTTTAATCTCTCATTTTCAAAAGCAAGCCTCTTGTTATATCTTATTAATATTTCAATTTGAGCCTTGGTGAATTTAGCAACATTGACATTTAATTTAGTTGTCTCAATAGGATCTATATCTCCCACTCACTGCACTAAAAGATAGCCAAATACTTGATTGGGGTTATCAATAAGTGTGAGCCTCTTCCCTGGTGTGTATAGAGCCCAAATAGGTAGAGTAGCATTATCCGAATTATACCTTGAGCCAGTATAAATCTTGTCACTAGCTTCATCTGTCAGCTGCAAGGTTTTATTCTCCCTCATGAAAATGTCAAAAACTATAGCTGAACTAATATCCCATCCTGGGAGCAGAATGACCCCAGCCTCCTATAGCAGCTCTCATCCTCTTTCAGGGGTGATATTTTTCATTTCCTTGTCAACTTCCTCTTGTAATTATTTTAGGGTATCAACTTCTTGTTTAGGGATAATTTATTTCATTCTTTCTCTTATCATTATCCTTGTGTATTCATAAATGAATGAATTAAACTTCAGGGTTTGAACAAATGCATCATTTAAAATGAACTCTTGACTTGCATGATGTCTCACATTATTAGAAAGTTTATCTGAGGCTTCAAATGAGACTATACTTCTTTCTAGTGGTAATTCATATTGTGGGATGGTAGGAGCAGTTACTTGTGTGACCTCATCTTCCTCTTCAATGTCATATATAATTGTAATGGGAGTGTCAACTAAGAAGCTTACATCTAGAGTGGGCTGTAGTGATGAATGGCTTAAAGGCACTATATTTTCAACATGTTTCCTAGAACAAGCACCTCTTCTTTTCTTGAAGGCTATGAGAGGTACATCCTTGTTCAATTCTTCTTCATGTAGGATTAATTGCTCAACTCTTTCCATAGGGTCTTGTATTCCATGAAAGACTTCTATATATAGTTGATTATGGCTTTTCGTCCATGCCTCTGCCATCATTACCCTATTATATGTAGCCTTTATTATTGTTGCCTGAGATTCATCAAAATTTTTAATTACATCATCTACAAAGAACTCATGCTCATATATTTTCAACTCCTGTGTCATTTTGACACTGAGAATGAAATGTTCAAGATTGAAATTCTCCCTCTTATTTCCTTGTGGAATACCATAGTAGTCTATCTTTTTGCCAACAAAATCATATCCCTTTTCAAAAACAATAGTAAAATCACCAACTTATAAAGTTGAAGGCATGAGAGATTGCTTTCCATAACTCTTAAGATGCATATAATCAGAATAAGCCAACTTACTTACTATCTCTAAATATGCAATTCTATCAGGAACTATTCTAGGTAGAAGGAATGGAGCTTCCTCAAACCCATACACTCTAATCATAGTGAAATCCTCATAGGTGTACCAATCTCCTCAGTTGTGGTTTACCTTTCCTTTTGGGTTTTTCTCCTTAGGTCTAAGGAATCTCTATATCTCAAGGGACAAATTATAATCACAATGATGACCAAACAAATTGTATAAGGGCTTCATAAAGTGTTCTTCGAAGTACAAGTAATGAGAACTCTCACATTTAGTATCCCAAATTGAAGTCCACATTTGTATTGCCCTTATGTTCTCATCTTCATCCAAGTCATTAATTCTTAGTTCTTCTCCCCAAATCTCGATGGATTGTCTTGCATACAATATCATGTGCATAAGCAAACAATATTGTCTAAAACTAATTGCATCACTACTGTTCTTTATGGAAGCAAGTGATGTGCTTATGTATATTGATAATATTCTTCAAACAAATCTACAGAAAAAGGAGGTTGTTCATTACTAGAGAATCTTCTGAGCTGACCCCCTGTGTCTCGAGGTCTATGTAAAGGTGATTTCCATCTTTTGTAACTTGTGTCCATAGTGCAGAATTCTTCCAAAATATCTCTAATTCCCAGTGGCATTTTCATAGATGTATCCAATTGAAAAACCATAGCAATATAATCTCTGGTGATGGGGAGAAAGTGTGACCCATCATGTGAATGAATCCTCCTCATTTTGGGGTTATACATTTTGGCCAATACCTTGATCAATTCCACATTGATAAACACATTCAGGATGATGAGCTTTCCTAGATTCATACTCCATGGGTTTGACACAAGCTTATGCCTATACTTATTTCTATAATGGTATATGACTATGTCTTATCCTCATTGTGGAGTCGATACATCTCCTAAATTCTTGTATTTATCTTCTAATTTCTTAGCTGAAGAATTTAATTGGGTTGTTTGTCTAGATTTTGGTCCAGAACTAGGACATTGTTCAATTAAATTTTGGTTTAGTGGTCTTGTTTTTGTTTTTTGCCTCTTTACTTTGGGTTTCTCTGATGTTCTTTCCATATTTTTTTTAAAGCCCTAACTCTACTATAATTCAAACAAACTTCGATAAAATCTTCATTTGAGTTCTTAGGTACTTACTTGAACTAGTGTCACCTTCTCTAAGCTTCTCACTATTGCTCAATCCCATGTCCTCCAACTTTTAGCTTCAATTCATTAAGAATCTGAGATCTTACAAGCAAGATATATCAAGATTTGGCACACTTCTTCCAACTCTGGTTCACAAATGTCGTCCCTACCAACTTGCTAATCAATGGTGGCATTAATGTTAGTTGTCTCTTCAAAATCCTCACCAGTCATGTCAACTTGGTTAGAAGTACTTCTTTGCTATGTCGAAGAGAATATAGTTTTGTAGACACTGAAAAATGTCCTAAATGATATCATGCACTTGAATAAGGTATAATTGTTGATGAAGTTTCTCTCTCGAATATAACAACTCAGACAAAATGCAATATTCTCTCTCTTGAAAGGTAGTCTTCAACAATAAATTACTGAAAATCACCCCAAGGTCTCTCGGGTGTCAGGTCATGACAATGCATAAACAACTTAGATAAAATGTGAAAATGCTGGTAATCAACTCTAATCTTTTACTATACAAACTGTATCTTTCCAATTTATCAAATTTTGCAATATTATGATCTTAAATCCTAAATCTAACCAAATAATAAAGAAACAACAAAAGATGAGGGTGTAAGAGATATAATGAAATCTAAATTATTTCTAAGATGAACAATGCAAATGATAAATACCTGGAATGGACCAATCTCAAATAACCAATTCCTGCTTAACCCACAATGCAATATCACAAGAAAGGTGCAATATTCTAAGGCATACAAATTTTCAAATCATGGACATTCATCCACAATCAAACTAAGCACAAATAGATGTATGGTCCAGGTTGACTTCACCAGTCTACTACAATCAGATAGTTACTGGGAGTATAGACCAGAGATTGGTACAAACATTCCAAGCATGAAACCATAAACATTATTAACCAAACTAATCTAGTTCTAAATTTAACATCAAATCTTATATCTTCAAGCAATTTCAAAAGATGGAACAACAGGAACCATGCAAGATAAACTAACACAAAAGAATTCACCAGAGTAACCACAATGCCTTCAATTGTATTAGATCACCAAAATATAACAACAATTCCACTATTATGTGTTACAACATTTGCTCCAAAGAACTAACTACTATCTCTATTACATAATACTCTAGCTCTTTCTTAGTCTAGCTTGTCTCTATTATCTGTCTAACCCCTTACAAATGAGGCAGGAATGCCAATTTAAAGAGAACCCCAAAACATGTCGACCTAGCCAGACATTTACAAAATAAAATAGCCAAAACAAGTTGGCCTCAGGAATTTCAAAATAAGGCACACATTAAATGCCGATACATCATCAAGGTCAGCCAAAACACATTCCTCAATGCAGCCCGGATCAACACATGCCCTATAATAATAGGGAGGCACAAATCACGAAGCTGGCATTAACTACCACCTCCCCTATCCTTGTTATGATCCAATGATTCATGAACCTTCAAAAACACCTTGTCCAACTCAGCAACAAGTGGCAAGGGTAGGATTTTGAGCCGACATTCAATTGATTCAATTTCTTCCTTTGACAGCTTAACCGTTGTATCCCAATCACCCTTATATGCCAAGTACTTATCCACCACAGCCAGATAAGTAGCCACATCATCCAATTGGTGCCCTGTCATAGAATTTTCAATATCAGGGGCATAGACATCATGCCACCATTCCCTCAATTGCTCCAAACTCAAGTATTTAGGGGTGATCTTCCTCCTCCCAGTCATTACCTCAAAAAAGGCGATGCACCCATCATAAACACTAGTTAGATTACCATCCATCTGCTTCCTTTGTTTATAGATCTTTTTGATGGCTTTCTGTCAGATTTGCAGGGCTTCAAACCACTCCCAAGGCTCATTAACCCTAGATGAAGAAAGAATTCCATCAATAACCAACTGATCCTTACTATACTCCATGATTGTTTTGGTTTTCTGCAATAAGAGATCAGTTTCCTCCCTATCCTGAGATAAAACATAATCTAATGAATCCTTAGCCCTTATTGCATCCTTTCCAATTGAAAGGATCTCCTTTATTGCATCATCTCCCTTAGTCTGTACCTCCTTCAACCAATTTATCATAGCCAGAGTAGAATCTTTCATCTTTTCTATTTCAGAAATGGTCTCCTTCGGCAAGAAACTAGTAGTAGCAGAAGAGGATGGGTGAAAAGATTGCAAAGGCTTCATCAAATCTTCTAAACATTTCCTAAGCCTTTCATTCTCTTTCTTTAGTTCATGCTTAGACTGTGTTTCCTTCCTCAATCTCCCAATGATCACTGCATTGGACCCCTCATATTCTTCAATATCTTGCTCCATAGAAGTCAGCCCAAGATTGATGGTCTGTATGTCATAACCCTTCCCGGTGACCTCATCTCTACTTTTATTAGCAGCAGGGGTAGCAATATGAATAACCCTGTTACTAGCTTCATCCCTTTCGATCTTGGAAACCACCTTGGCTACCCTCTTCTTCTTTCCCTTTCCAATCTTGGCCAACATTTCATCCCATTTGAGAGGAGTGTCCTCAACAATGACCTCTTTCCTCCTGATTTCTTTGTTTAGCCAATCCAGAACAGCAGGATCCACTCGGATTTCATCCTTCTTAACCTATTCATGCTGATCTAATGTCTCATCCCTTTCCTTTTCAGGAGATTGACCACCTTTGTTTTCCAACTCTAGCTCCTCTTCTTGCAAGGGTGATGGAGTCTTAACAAGGACATCCTCCTTCTCAAGGGATCTATTATCTTTGCTATTTGTAGGAGAATCCTTATACTGTACCAATGGAGAATGATGCACCTCCACATGTCCTACCTCAAACTCAGCAACTGCGCCATAAAGTTCCCCATCCTTAAATGGTTCTACTTCCTCACTGGTCTCATGCTCCTCATGAGTCATTTGTTCAGGTATACCTAATGAAGGAGAGGTATCTTTCTACTGCTCTATAGTGGATGCCATTGGAAGAGGATCTATCTTTTGCATAGTCTCTTTGGGAGATGGAGTTCTTGACCTTCTTGAATAAACCCGGGTTTTCTCTCCTGAGCTCTCCACATCAACCACATGAGGATCCACCTTATCTTTAGAAGTTTCTTGATCTTTCTTCTTAGAAGCCCTGGTTGTCCTTGTTCTTTTTGGCTCTGGAGGAATGTCTTCTTTCTCTACTTTCTCAAGTTCCTCCTCTTCGGTAAACTTACCTATTTTCATAGTATGACTCTTCTTTCCCCTAGGTTTTCTTTTCTTTTTAGGCTCACTCTCCTTAGGGCCTCTGATTTTAATTTTAAAAGGTGAGCTTACCTTAGTTTTGCCTGTAGAATCATCCTCGCCTGACTCCTCTAAGGTAGAATGAGCATTCACATTTCCCATCATATTGAAAGTACAAGGTACCTTCTCGCTTTCCAATTCCCATACTTTATGTTTCAGCCATGACTTGGTAGATCTCACAATGGGAGCCATCAATTCCTCCAAATCAGTTATTTCCTTTTTTGACCAGTTTATCTCTCCAATGGGTATGTCCTTAACTGATTCAAATGCATGATCCTGGACTAAATTTCCATCATCTTCCAATTGATCAGGAATCAACTTGACATTGTACATTCTGATTACATCAACTAGAAGCTTGGAATACCTTTTCTTTCTCACCTCAAAGTCATCCTTTTTGTTCGCCCAATAATCCTCTAGATCATCTTTGTGGTGATATTCTTTAGTATCCTTCTTCTATGCTTTGCCAGTGATGTCAAAGCCTACCCTCTTAGAATGGAAAGAGAAACCAAAAGTACTCAACTCCTCCCCTGATGCATGAGCTGATTGGATTGAAGGAAAAACCTCACTTATACCAATTTTCAAGGGAAAGTCCCCACCAAACCCTGTCTTGTGCTTCTCATTATTAACAATAACATTGAAATCACATATCTGCCAGGTAATCTCCAAGAGTATGATGTGATCAATGGGATATCTTGGAAATCTATATGGAGCAGTGGGACATCCATCAATTCTGATATAGGAGAAGGTGGGGAATTGTATAAACTAGGCTCCATATCTTTTAATCAATTCCTTGGCTCCATAAGAAATTCTCACATGCTCTGTGTTCTGAAGCAACCTAGTAATATGCATAGTAAATGCATCATTTGTTCTTCTATAATTCAGATTCCCTAGGTGTAGCTCAAGGTACACCTCATAGATGAAATCTTGTCCAAATGTTCCTTTTGGACTTAATCCCCTGTATGGATAAAATATGGCAAGTACATATACCACATAAGATGACATGGTGAATTTATTTGTCTCCAACACATCTCTCATTTGCTTGTCAATCATTGCACTGATAATCCCTGCCCAATGGAAATTGATGCCTTTCTTAATCTTGTTAATGACGTGCACCATCCAATTCTCCAGTGCCCCAACACTCCTTAAGCCCGCTACCCTGCTCAACAGTGTGATTGCATCATATATATCTTGTTGGAACTTGATTCTATGTAACTGTTTAGGTAGCTTGGAGAAATGAGATTTCGGCTTTTCCAACCAAGAATTGATCATCTACTGGGCTTTGGTAGGATCATCCTCATAATATGTTCTAGCCAAGTCCATGTCCAAGGCACACACACAGGGCAAGTCTGGCATATCAAATGCCTGGGCAATGGAAACTAGATTAAAGTTTTCCAACACTCTCCCATCAGTGCTAGCAATCCTTTGTGTATCAAAGTCATAGTGCTAGGCACACTCTAATATCAATTCATAGCATTGAACTATAGGAGGAAATCTTGCCACATGAGCCAGTTCGAATTTCACCATTCCCTTGGTCAAGACCGATAAATTTTTCTAAGTTGTCCTTTCTTTGAATTCCTTGTATCTCCAAGCTCCCACATTGGTGTCCGAGACCTCTGACCAAACTGAGGCCAACTTACTATCCGGCAACTGATTCTTCACATCCAACCTGACCCTTTTCACATCTAAAACTGAGGATCCCTCTGTATCTCCCTTGGCCTTCCCTGCCGCTACCTTGCTCGATTCAGCCTGCATTCATAAAGGAGCCTCATGAAAATCTAATTATCATCGATATTTCAATCAAAGGTTAGCCTTGAAACCACATGAAATCATTAAGATAAATCATTAACCATCAATCTTGAAAATATGAGAAAATGCAGTACTTCGGGAAAATGAAGTAATTCGAGAAAATCCAGTCAGGGCGGAGTTTCAAGGAAATCTGACCCAGATGGACTTTCGCTGCCAAGACACCATTCATCAAATAAATCATCAATACAGACAAAAGGGATGCATGATTATCATGAGATTCATCCATTTAGAAATAAGAAATCATCATCCAACATTTAATTTATTACTTCAATTTCAAAAATCAAAATCAAGTAGAACCAGGCAGAAAACCAAAAAAATCTGGGCAGTTCGGATTTCTGCGAACAACTTGAAATTCTAGGAACTCATCATACTCTGGGGAAATGGCAACAATCTGGGAAAATCCGGGTGCATAGAAATTTTGCAGACACCTCAGAAACCCGACAATCATTGGACGCGCAGACCGTTAATCAAGTGATCATACAAATCCCCCTATCTGAATCCAACGAACATAAACTCAACCCTAATAAGCAAAATTTTGATTGCACTTGAATTTAAACTCCCAAAAACTCTCAAATGGTTGATCCCTATGATGGAATAATGATGCCCTAAATTTAACAATCAAACCTCCACCATGAGAGTTGAGGCGAGCTCAAAATTTAGACACTATCCCTCAAAAAGATTAAACTATGGCACACCAGGGTTTCAAGTGTTGCGAACAAAGGTAAAGCCATACATAGGACAAGAGGGTTGCACCAACTCCACCAAACTTAACAATCCTAGGTAGACATATCAAAACCCTAACTTCACAAATCAAACCAAATTATGCACCAGCAAGGCAAGGCCCTAACAGGAACGCCTAGTCACAAGGGTACACCCGAAATTCAATCAAAAAAAGAAGGGATGCATAGTGCAGGCGTTAAAACCCACGAAAAGGTAAATGAAACCCAAATTCGATAAATATGTAACCATGAAAACAAGAAGGGCCGACCCAGATAATCATCAACAATGACTTGAAAGATTCAATCGCAAGCACAAAACAAAAGGCGAAGTCAACGATGACTTACCATGGATTAAATCCGAATGAACCTCGAGCCTAAGGAAATCACTGCGAATCAGGGTGCCCTAGTTGCAATAATACCAACACAAATGCCCAAGGAATCCACGCGCAAGAAAACCAAATCCAACAACCAAAGCTCAAAATGAACAAACTCAAGCGCTAGAGTAGATAGCAAATGAATAATGAAATCACGAAGAGCACTAAAAGCCTTTAAATTCGCTCACACTCATGCCAGAGAAGATGAACCCAAAGTATTAATGGCTGACAAGACATATCAAGAAAATCTAGAAACCCGAGTTCAAAAAAGAATTTCGGTAAAATCCGAGCCAGCCGAACTATCCTGATGAGCATGAATTCCGCAGACAACGCACCCTTCCGGGACTCCGATGCAGTCTAGGAAAATCCGCGTGTTCTGAAAAATCTCGGATTCATCCAAACCTGCACTTTGGAAACCGACAGCTGATGCATTTCCATGAACTGTGACCCTGAAAATCTAGGTGAACACTTAAAATCCCGGGACCCGTGTGGGAAAACTCCTGACTTCCATTAAAAACCAAGTTTGACTTCAATCTAACCTTTTTAGGGTAAGACTAAGGTAAGCAAGACTAACATCTTGAGACCTTGAAAGGAAAAAAAAAAAAAAAAAATCCAATAAAACCAAAGGTCCAAGAGACATCCAAAATCGAAAACGAGGGTCCCTTTACTCATAGTGTGCAAATTGCACAACATCACATGGGTGAAACTCAAATTTTGAAGAAAGTGTGCTTTAATGATAATTCAATGGGATGTTGATCATTGTTTGGATTATTTTGAATGATGAACATGTTATTTATGATGGAATAACCTGGACTCTCATGCTATGATGGATATTTATTGTGATCTTTTGTTGAATTGCAGGCTGAGTCAAGCAAGGCCATTGCTGGAAGAGCTAAGGGAAAGGTAATGGATCCCAGTGATGAGGGAGCTTTTGTCTCAGAGGCTGAAAGAGTTAAGTTGGACATGAAAAGAAGGATCCCTAAGAGCAAGTTGGCTTCAATTTGGTGAAAAGTAACAGACACCAATGTTGGGAAATGGGACTATGAAGAGTTCAAGGAAAGAATGGCAATGAAAGACCCTCCTCTACTGGAAAGAATATTGGTGAGCTCTGGGTTGGCTCATGTGGCTAGTTTCCCTCCTACAATACAATGCTACAAGCTAGTCTTGGAATGTGCCAAACACTATGATCTGACTACACAACGAATAATTGGTCCACAAGGCAGGGTGCTTGCCAATTTCTCTACTGTCTCAGTGGCCCAAAAATTTGATATGCCAGATAGATATCATGTGGTAGGTTTTGCTCTTGACATGGCCAAGAAGTATTATGCAGATGATACAAATAAGGCTTTGCAAGTTGTTAATTACTGGTTGGAAAAACCTAAGCCACACATCTCCAAGTTGCCTAAACAGTTGTTCAGAGCCAAGTTCAAATCAAAATACTATGATGCAATCACTCTCCTTAGTAGGGTGGTGGGTTTGAAGAATGCATGGATATTTGAAAGTTGGATGTTTTTACATCATAATAAGAATGGAGAAAAATGTGGACCATCATTGGCCAGGTATCATCAGTTCCATGATCCATGAACAATTGTGCAATGTTTTGCAAACCAAGAGTTTCACAATGACATCTTACTAGGTCTATGCCTTGGCGAGATTTCATCCATACAAGGGGTTGAGTACATGAGGGATCTTTGGCCAAGATGTTATCTATGAGGTTTACCCCCAGTTGCATTTGGATAGCTCAAGCTACAGGAGGGTGAATGATGCATTCAACATGTATATCACAAGAATGTTACAAGGGGTAGAACATGTGAGGATTTTTGATGCAACCAAGGAATTGGTACAGAAGTATGGAGCATGGTTTATTCAATTTACCACCTTCTCATATGTTAGAATTGATGGTTTCCAAAGGGCTCCTTACAGATTTCCTAGGTACCCAGTAGACCACATCATACTTTTGGAGATTATCAGGCAAGTCTCCTCCTTTGATGATATATTGAAGAAAGACATGCATAAAATTGGCCTGGGAGGTGAATTCCCATTGAGGGTACGAGTCAATGATGCTTTCCCTTATTCAATTACAACACATTCCTCTGAAGAAGAGATGAGCACTCTTGGCTTGTCATTCCATTCTAAAAGGACCAGATTTGACAAAATAGGTGGAGCCCAAAAGAGAGCAAGTAGAGAATTCATGCATAGAGATGACATTGAAGATTATTGGGCCAACTGTAAAGATGAGTTTGAGGTCTAAAGGAAGAGGTTCTCTAGGTTGCCAACCAATTTAATTAGATTTTATGGCATTAAGGCCATCCCAGACTAGGTTGATGATGATGGGGAGCTGATTCAGAACCATGACTATGAACCTATCAAAGACAAGACCATCAGTGAAATTGACTGGTTGGAGGAGGAAAAGAAAAAGTTAGAGAAAATAAATGCTCCTGTTATTAAATATACTAAGTTGTGGCTCAAACATAAGATATGGGAACTGGACAATGAAGGGAAGCAGTATACGTATGATCTGATGGGAAATCTAGAGTCCCAATCCACCTTTGAAGAGGATGAGCAAGATCAAAAAGGTAAGGAAACAATGGGTTCTCCCTTCAAGATCAAAATCAAAGGTGTTTGAACAAAGGCTAAGAAGGAAAAGAAAAGGATGCCTATTTCAAAGAAAAGGAACCTTGCCTCTAAGGAAAAGATAATTTCTCAAGAGGAAGAGCATGAGGAGGAAGGGAGAAGGATGATGCTCTTATGCCTAAAAGGAGAAGGGTGGCAAGTGTATATGTCTAAAAATGGTCTTGATTAAGCTTGTTAATTAATTAAATATGATTTATTTAATTAATTCCTCTAATGTCATCTACATATAAATAAATTTAATTATTTATTTATATCGTTCATCTTCTAAATTCTTCTACTCTAAATTAAATAAATAATTTTATTTAATTGCTAACATTTCTACCCTCCGCTTGATTAAATTAAATAAATTTCTATAATTTATTTATATTTAATTATCATTTGGTTCTAAAGTTTAAATATTTTTAAATATTTGAATAGTGGAATATTCTCCATCCCAAATTCGAATTTAAAATATTAAATATTTTATTTAATATTTTCCACCTCACCCTAATTTCATTTTTAAACATAATTAAATATGATTTATTTAATTATGTGAGTTTCCATTTTTATCTTCACTTTTAAATTAAATAAATTTATTTTATTTAATTTCTAACTCGTGCTAACTCACCCTTCCAAATTTTTAACTCATCTTTCGAAATGGAAGTTAAACTCAATGACGGAAATTGAAGAAAAGGGAAACCTTCCATCTTTCTCTTCCACTTTCGAAAATCTCTCGCCGTTCGTTCGAAACAAGCTTAATCCCGACCGTCGATCAATTCAACCAATCATATCTGTTCAAAAACTCTATAAATTCTGGCGCAAATCCAAGCTTTGGTTACACACACTTTCTGAATACTCATTCATGCATGCATACACTCAACCAACATTTGCATTCATGACAGTTTCGATATCACAACAATCTTCTCATTTTAGCATAGCTTTTGCACTTAGCATAGTTTGCATTTTAAATCTTGTTCTTTAGCTGTCATTTTGTTGAGCCTGATCTGTTGGTCTGAGAGCTATCTGGAAAACAATGAAACGCTGAAGTTAGAGGAGGATAAGATGGTTTTGAGAAGTTGCAATTACGGTTTGCATTATTCTGTTTCTTTTCAGCTTTTCGATTTAATGTCTTATTAACATGTGTTTGATTTCTATTTAATTAATCCAATATTTCATACACACATAAAATGGCGCCCACCGTGGGGCCCGAACCCATGAATTTAACATTTTCTGTAAGTTTGTTTTGACAGTTTATTTTAGATGAAGCTTTTGGAAAATTAAAGCGTTTAGAAGCATCGAAAAATTCTGATCGCATCGGAAAATTTAACTTTTTATTTTCTGTTACCGGTAGCGCATCCGAAATGCTGATGTAGCGCATCCACGTAGCTGATAGGGCACATCCGTAGCATTAAGCGCCCATCAAAATGGCGTAGAGAGCACATCCATTGTAAAAGCACATCTCGTGACTGTTAAAGTGATTATTTTGACATTGTCTTATGGCGCATACAGTTTCTGTTTAGGCGCATATAGTGTCTGTTCGGGCGCATCCAGTTTCTGTTTAGGTGCATATTGTCTCTGTTTCAGCGCATACAGTCTGTGTTCTGGCGCATATATGTTTCGGCATACAACTTATGTTGGCATATAGTATGTAACAAAATCCTGCGGAATTTTGAGTCGGCGCGTGCGGACAAAATTCTATTTCTTTTCTAAAGTTTTTTAAAATAAAGCAATCCTAGGGTAGCCACATTTGGATAAAATGAAGCAATCTAGGATAGTCACCAAACAATGATTTATGCAATTAAAATTGAACAATCTATTTTTGGTGAAGCAATATCTTCACTTAGATTAGCTCATTGTTATTTGGATTTTAAAAAGAACATTTGCTTGCTCTGATTGTGGCAATAGGTCTATGCTCTCCCCTTAACTGGGTGATCAAAATACTAGACTTGCCTTTTGATTTCATGTAATTTTATTGTTTCAATTACATCCTTGAGAGAGCCTACCGTAGTGGGAAAAAGTACTCACCCTATGGGAACGACTCAAGTGGGTTCAAGCCAAAGCCAGGCTATTCCACCCCACTATAAAATTTAAAGCAGATCTGGGGAAACCCTCTTTTGCCGGTAGTGTGCAAGATAACCATCCCCAAAGCCTTTGTTCTAAAGGTTGGGAGGTCTCCTGAGGGAGTTTATTATTGCCGCACCGAACGGAAATCCTTACTACGAACCTAGTGTAGTAGCCAGCCGAGTCAGTTGCCAAACATTCTGATAATCACAGTGCAAGGGGAGGGAAGAATCTGCCCCCAAGACACTCACCATATAACTGCCAAGGACCATTTGCTCAGGGGATCCGATATCCACTTCCGTAACTCTGAGTACGTGCTTGGAAAAGACAAAAACACGGGCGCCCCTTCGGGGGTGACACGGCTGTGTGAGTCGACGCAGTTTTAAGATGTGGGTTGTTGATTATTAGAGTGACCTACTTGAGCATTTAAGAGTGAGTTTGTCTGAACTATTTTTCATGTGGAAAACCTGTGAAAACATTTGATGAAAAACATTTCTTGATCAAACACTTCAATGTTAGTATAGGGCTTTAAGAACAACTGTTTTCAAAAATGTTTGTTGTGTCTTCCTTTACATTAATTCAGATAAAGAAATCATCCAAAAGGAACATGAAGAACAACTGAAAGCCACTTAAGATATTTTCATATCATTGCTTCAAAAACATTCCCAAATACCTTTTTCTCATGCTTAGAGATTGGAAGTCAACAAAATTTACCAAGAAGTCATTGTCTAAAAGGATCAGAAAACCCAAGAAACCATTAGGATACAAGAAAACACTGCAAAAGAGAAAATTCTTGTACAAAAGTCGACGAGTCTTACTTCACTATCGAGGATTTCTTCACAGATATTAGGATTTTGTTAGAGGATTCACTGATGAGTATGCCATAGATCCCTTAGATTCCCGAGCTTATTATCAAAGATTAGCTCTGTCACAACGGCATAATCATAACCAACCTCTTGAATTTGACAACATACCACAACCTTCCATAGAGTATCCTTCACACCCCAATCAAATTCTTCATTGATTTTGGAACCTTTCTTTGAAAACAAAGATCAAAATTTTAAAAGTGCATCTCTCAAACAGCTTTTTAGTTTTTGGTTCAACTTCCCCAATAGGATTCTAAAATCCTTCATCAAATTTGGAAGCCACAACCAATAAATTAGAAGTATCCTTGATCATATCATAAGATTCCATATCTTATCGGATCAAGATATCATTACCATCGCACTTGTCAAAACTAGGATCTAAGTTTAGAAGATTTTTCTAAAAACATATGCCTATCTCCACAAGGTCTCAACACAATAAACTGAAGGATACAATCCAGAAAGAAAGTCATATTCAGAACACTCAAGAGGAAGGAGAAAGCAGTAATCCCATTTTCAGCATAAATCAAAATCCACTCTTCAACAACAACATGGACAATAGAGAAGAAAATCATTTTCATAATTATAGGGATAAAAACCAAATGGATAGTGATGAGGAACAAGATGAGGAAATTCTTAGAGAGGCTAAACAAGATCCAAAATTCCATAAAGCCATTGAAAAGATCTTGCAACGAGATAAGGAAAAGTATTTTCACTATCTAGCCGAACAAGGGGCTAAATTACCTCACGACTTTGACACTGAAAACTTGAAAAACAAACCTGAAGAGATACCCCTTTCAGATCTTAGTGCCTTGACCCAACAAATCAAGGCACTTCAAGGACAAGTTAGAGAATTACAAGGGGGAACAACCACAAAGAAATACACTTTGGAGAACATTTGTCCTTATCCTTTCAACAGAAGTTTAAACATGGTTCCTTTTCCCAAGCATTGTGAAATGCCAAAGTTTGATCGCTATAATGGGAAAACAGATCCAATCGATCACGTTAGGGAATTCAGAAACCTGACATTAGAATTTTCTCGTGAAGATACTTACTTGATGTGACTATTTCCTAGGAGTCTTGGAGTACACTCTATGGAATGGTTATCCAAGATCACACCTCCCGTCAGGACATTTGAAGAATTGATCAATTTATTCATATCACAATATACCTACAACATACAACATCAGATCACCATGATAGATCTTTGTAAAGTTGCACAGAAACCTGGTGAACCTTTCATTACGTTTCTTCAAAGATGGAGAAGAATGTTTGCCAGATACCCACGTCCTGTTCCCAAGAAAGAAAAGATGGTTACTTTCATCAACAGTTTAAATTCGGAAATGAGCTATCACTTGAACTTACATTGTCCTTCTTCTTTTGAGAAAATGATTGAAGATGCCTTAACCATTGAAAATGCTTTGGTTAAAAGAGGCATAATAAAACATGACAAAGAAAATCCTAGCTCATCCTAGCTCATCCAACCATCATAACAATCAGGACAAATCCAAATTCTGGACTCGCAACAAAAATATGGTGAATGATGGTGTTGTGGATGCAAATCATGCTTCAACCAAACCATTTTTACTCACTACTCCAAACACTCGCAACAACAACGTCAACTCGATTGCAAATCACAGAAATAATCCTCCTCCTCAGAGGAACAATACAAATCAACACTCTACTCCCAACCAAGGGACTTCCAATAACCAAGGTTATCAAGGAAACAATAACAATCAAAATTCTTTAGGAAACACCTTGAATTCAAATCCACAAATATTTTCATTCTTCTCAAATAGAAGAACTTTTACTCCATTGGGTCAATCCGTAGAATCCGCATTCAAAGAATTGATGGCCAAAAATCTCATTACTTTACCACCTCAACGAAATTATGAACCCAGTGTAAAGCCTCCATCATGGAATGAGGCATACTATTGTGATTATCATCGGTGTAAAGGTCATCGCACAAACAACTGCCAAGCCTTGAAGAATGTAATTCAAGACTTAATCGACAATGAAATCGTCATAATAGAAGGAAATCAACAAACTAACACAGATCACCAAGCATTCCGTAATCCATTGCCTAATTATCAAAAGGGTGAATCTTCTAAAAAAAATGTGAATCATATCAATGATGATCATATAATCAACCATCTCTATGTAGACGACGAGCGGGTAAATGTCATTAAAGTCAACAAGAAGGTGGAATATAGAGAAGTCAACGCAACAACAAGAGCACAAGCCAAAGTTGTCTTAAAGGGCGCCTCTTCAAAGTCCACTGAACCCCCACCTCAACATAAATATGATTTGGTTAATCAACTTCGAAAAATCCCCGCTCAAATTTCCATTATGGAACTATTAAAGATTTCCCCAGCCCATAAAGAAATTCTAGACAAAGCCCTAGTTGAAACGAATGTATCAACTGAATTGGATGTAAATCAATTTCAAACCATGGTAGGGCATTTGTCCTCCCCTACTTGTCTTTCATTTTCTGATAAGGATGACATTTCCATAACTCATCCCCACAATTCATCATTGTACTTAGAAGTCATGATCCACAAGTTTCGTGTCAGACGAGTTCTAATAGATGGAGGTGCGGGTTTGAATATCTGTACCTTGAAGTTGGTCAAAGCCTTAGGATTTTCTGAGGACTCCATTGATTTCAGAAGAAATAAAGGCTTATGATGATGAAGAAAGAGCATCCAAAGGTCTAATCATGCTGCCAATCAGAGTGGGCCCTGTTATAAAGAATACTTTTTGTCAAGTATTGGACCGTGATCTTGCATATAACATCTTGTTGGGTTGTCCTTGGATCCATGAAATGCAAGTTGTTCCATCAACTTATCATCAATGTCTCAAGTTTCCTTATGATGGACAAGAAATCACAATACCTGCTAATAATTCCAACATTCAAACTTGTGCCAACATAAAAGCCAGTCAAGATACTTTGGTCCCTAATAATCGAGAAGCTCATGCTAGTACTTCTCTAAAAATTGACACACAAATTAGTCAATTGACTAATAGTTTTGACAAAAAGCTGAAATTCAAGGATCATGGAGTTGGAGAATACTCTCTTTGCCTTGCCAATTTACCTACATCACCTCGATCATATGGATAGCCATCTATCAGGGAACATCAAGTATCAGCAACATCAACATCAAAGCCAACACCAATAGAGCCAATCACAAAATTTAATGGGCAATTCATCAAAGAAAAATTCCCCATGGAAGACCCTGAGGATATGGAAATTCTAAATTGGCTCTATAAAGATGAAGATGAAGCAGTCTCTAATGTCAAATTACCCACAGACAAGTATGGAAAGGGGTATTCAATCATGCAAAAGATGGGTTATGATGAAGGACCTACCGGAAAAAGGAAGGAAGGAGTAGTTGAACCCATTCACCTCCACAGACTCGCTGCAAAAGAGAAAACTGGATTGGGTTATGATACTCACTCCAAAGAAAGCACATCCAAACATGACACTATCTTTACATTGCAAGAAGGCTCAGATTCACAGGAAGCATGTTTGACAACAGTTCAAAACTTCCTAGACAACAATTCTGACATAGACTCTGCTAAATATGAATGGGACACCATTTACAATAATGAGTTCTGGAGGGATAAAGAGGTTGATGTAATACACCAATATGCCCCAACTCTAATTGAAGGACAAGGTTCAGGGTCCCAACCACAAGAATCTGAACCACAAATCGACTATGATTCTAGTAATACTGAATCAGATCTAAATGAACAAGACTATCAAGAGGACAGTATCATCATTGATCCACCTCATACCTTGGATCCTACAGACCACTCTGTTATGACCTTAACCATAGTCGATCTCACACAACCTGATGATCCTCTACCTTTAATCTATCCTGACCTCATTGATTGGGATTTTACGGAATCTATTAACATACCCATGTTTCCAAGTGATGAAGCTATTGTAAATTTCCTTTCCGCAGAAGATACAAATGATTGTTCCACCAGCAATTTTTGACATAAAGTTTTTGATCAGGAGAGTGTCAAGTCTCTCAGCTGCAAAAGTAAAAACAAAAAAGAAAGATCTAATGGTGAAAACCAGAATCTGGTAGTATTAGATAAAAAAAAAGATAAAATAAAGAGCGTATCTGATGGTGAAAACCTCTTTGAGGCACCAGACGATGGGAATCTTGATGTTCGATGTTGATTATAATTCAGTCAGTATCAGTCAATTATATATGTTATCAAATCAGTAAAATAAAGCTTAGAAAAATGCTCATGTTGCATTATTAGTTAAAGAAGAACTAAGAAAACTTCTTGATGTGGGCTTCATCAGACCAATCGACTATGCAGAATGGATCTCCAACATCGTACCTGTATCCAAACCAGATAAAACTGTTAGAATATGCACATATTTCAGAGATCTCAACAAAGCATGTCCTAAGGATGACTTCCCATTACCAAATATTGACACCATAGTTGATCTGACAGCTGGCCATGCCATGTATTCATTAATGGATGGTTTTTCTGGATATAACCAAATCAAGATTGCACCTGAAGATCAAGAGAAAACAGCTTTCACGTGTCCATGGGGAACTTATTGTTGGAACGTCATGCCTTTCGGTCTGAAGAATGTTGGGGCTACCTACCAAAGAGCCATGACTACAATTTTTCATGACATGATGCATGTCTTCATGGAAGATTATGTGGATGACATACTGGAAAAATCATACACCAGAGAAGGACATCTTGAAGTATTGTCCAAAATATTTACAAGATTAGAAAAATTCAAAGTTCGTCTTAACCCTAAGAAATGTGTTTTTGGGGTCAAATCTGGAAAACTCTTGGGGTACATTGTTTCAGAAAAGGGAATTGAAGTAGATCCAGCAAAAGTTCAAGCAATTATGGAAATGCCTCCACCAAAGAACATCAGTCAGTTAAGATCACTACAAGGACGACTTCAATCTATATGGAGGTTCATTGCACAATTGGCCGACAAAAGTTTACCTTTCACACATCTACTGCATAAAAATGTTCCTTTCAAGTGGGATGATAAATGTGAATTGGCTTTCCAGAAAATAAAAGAATATCTAATGACTCCACCAGTTCTCGTATCACCAAATCCAGAAAAACCACTCATCTTATACATTGCTGCAACAGAGACATCCCTGGGGGCACTACTAGCACAAGAAGACACTACAGGAAAGGAACGTGCAATCTACTACATCAGTAGAACACTAACAAGTCATGAGCTCAACTACACTTCTATTGAGAAGACTTGTCTGGTAGTAGTTTTTGCTTCACAGAAGTTTCGGCACTACATGCTAACCCATACGATCAATCTGGTTTCAAAAATTGATCCACTTAAGTATTTGTTAAGCAAAACATCATTGACAGGAAGGTTAGCAAAGTGGGTAATGATTCTAAGTGAGTTTGACATACATTATGTTGATCGCAAGGCCATCAAAGGACAAGTTATAGCCGATCAATTAGCTGAAGCACCACTACAAGCAGATCATCCCTTGCACATCGAATTTCCAGATGTTGATGTCTTCACTGCAAAATCTAAACAAACATGGGCATTATATTTTGATGGTTCTTTCACTCAACATGGATCGAGGGCAGGCATACTTTTTGTCACCCCTCAAGGACATACCATTCCTTGATCATATAGGCTAATGTTTCCATGTACTAACAACATAGCTGAATATGAAGCATTGATCACTGGACTCAAAATAGCACTGGAATGGAGAATAATAGAATTACAGGTGTATGGTGACTCACAACTAGTCATCTATCAAATCAATGATGACTATCAAACTAAAGATGAGAAACTATTACCATATAAAAATATGGTTGATGATTTCAAGAAATACTTTGTGGACATTAAATTTACACAAATTCCAAGGATTGATAACAAAGCAGCTGACGCCATGGCCACAATCGCATCATTGTTGCAATCCCAGAAACTCAAAATCGTTATGAATTTCTGGTGGAATAATCATTTACACGTGCATATGATACCCCTGAAAGCCAAATCATTTGTCACTTGGTAGGATCCGATTCACCTTGGTACGGAAAAATTTATGCCTGTCTCAAAGACGACATCTTACCACCCGATTTATCGCTTAACCAAAAACACAACTTTATCAGCCAATCTGCTCACTATACCCTCATCGCTGACACCCTTTATCGCCGTGGTCTTGATGGTACTTTACTCCGATGTCTTGAACGCGAGGAATCTGACAAAGCTTTACAAGAAGTTCATGGTGGCATCTATGGTACTCATTCAAGTGGACTAACCTTATCTAAGAAATTAATTAGAATGGGTTACTACTGGCCTACAATGGAGAGGGAATCATTCACTTTTGTGAAAACATGTTCAAAATGTCAGATTCATGGGAATCTCATTCATGCCCCTACACAAGAACTTCAACCGTTCACACCAACCTGGCCATTTTCTCAATGGGGTTTAGATCTAGTGGGCAAGATTCATCCTTCTTTATCAAATGGGCATAAATTCATCATCACAGCAACAGAGTATTTTACCAAGTGGATTGAGGCAATCCCTCTTACTAAAGTCACCGGCAAACAAATATCATCATTCATACTCAACTATATCATTTGTCGGTATGGCATTCCCAACTCCATTATTACAGATAATGGACGTCCATTCAAAAATCAGGATGTTGATGAACTTTGTGAGAGATTTCACATACAGCATAGATACTCAACACCTTACTATCCACAAGGGAATGGCCAAGCAGAGGCCTCAAATAAAACAATATTGAAAATATTGAAGAAGACTGTGAATACTTCAGGGAAGGATTGGCATGTTCGACTCAATCCTGCTCTATGGGCCTATCAAACCAGTGTCTGCACACCAACAGGAGCAACACCATTCACTCTTGTCTATGGAGCAGAGGCCATATTGCCCTTAGAAGTGGAGATTCCCTCACTCAGAGTATCATTGAAAGGCCTTACAACAGATGATGAATACCGAGTTTCCCGACTCCAAGAACTAGAACTCCTAGATGAGAAGAGACAAAGAGCAGCTGATCATCTAAAAGCATATCAACAAATGATGTCTCATAGCTACAACCACAAAGTAAAGCCACGTACCTTTCAAGTGGGTGATCTTGTTCTGAAAGAGAATCCACGAAATCAACAAGACAGAGAGAAGAAAGGAAAGTTCGAGCCAAATTGGCTAGGTCCTTATGTGGTTATCGCAGTCTATGGTTCAGGAGCCTACAAGCTATCAACACCAGAAGGGGACCTGTTTGACGAGCCCATCAACAACATGCATCTGAAAAAGTATTATGTCTAAGGCGGTTATCATCATCAAAAAATCAAAAAAAGTCCTGAAGAAATCCAAAAAAATCAG